>JAJONR010006631.1:0-21194 GCA_029582245.1 Solanum etuberosum | reverse complement strand
AATGTTAACCCAAATTAAGACCCCATCCAATGCACTAGCTATCTTCAATAATGTAATTATTCCCAATTCATGAGCGGGGTCAAGTACAAAAGTATCCCCCACACAAATTTGCAAACATACCTCATTCAAGCATATAGGATCAAGTAATAACACCAAGTAAGAATCATAAGAATGAAAGGAAGTGTTACTACCATCTCATCACAATTTAGACAACACCGGGGTCAAATGGGAAAGGATCATATAGCATCGAGTAAAGGAGACTCCCATTATCCCTATTGATACTGCTACTAACATAAGATAAGCTACCCACACAAACATGGGTATTATCATATGCAAATAGATAATAGAGAAAGGTGTCATGCACACTAGGGACATCTAAGGTGTTCTCATATGCAGGATCACAACTAGGTTTAAGGATCGTAGCACACATTACATCACAAGAAGGAACACACAAAGACATCATGG
This sequence comes from Solanum etuberosum, assembly GCA_029582245.1. Lineage (NCBI taxonomy): Eukaryota > Viridiplantae > Streptophyta > Magnoliopsida > Solanales > Solanaceae > Solanum > Solanum etuberosum. The sequence goes on along the minus strand of JAJONR010006631.1, from coordinate 20,729 downwards.
CGAATTTAAAATAAACTTCACCTTCTCTCAACAAATAACTCCTACCCCCATAAGATGTACAATCAGCAAGAATGCTCAAAGCAAGAGTAAATTAAGGGGTTTAGGAAACTACCCTTCCCCATACACAATGTAGGCTCCTCAAGTGGATTGTAAACCCTCAAGAAGGACTTTCCATCATAGGGAAAGGTGTCAACAGATCCATCCAAATGATACCTGTCATCTTGACCAAGCATCACTACACAAGTGCCACAATTCAATCCACTACCGGGGTCAAATGGGAAGGAAATCCATGAAATTGGATCAAGTACACCCCATTTTTCCCGATTGGCACTCTTATCTTCTAACAACATACTCTACTCAAAAGCGTGAGCATCATCATATGTAAACACGTAGTAGAGAGAGGTGTCACATAATTGAACTTCAATCAAGGTGTCCTCAAGTATAGCCTCCACTTTATATATTAGAGACTCACAAATCATACGAAGCATTGGAACACCCAAGGGAGAAGTAACATTTAGCACATAAATATTCCCTCTCATCTTAACACTACCTTTTCCGATAAATGTACTATCATCTTCACAAATGAGATTTCCATCTTTGGAAAGTGTGTCATCACACCATAATGGATACTTACACAATTTGGCAACATTCGCATCACACAAAAATGTCACATTGGAAGCATCATCATAGTTAGGACATGGAAAGAAATGAGCCATCTTTGGAAACACACAATAACTGTTGAACTCATCAAGCATATCATCTAACCTAGGGATAGGATGACGATACCTGATGTAATTCTCAAAAGGGAATTACGGATAAAATGCGGAACAAAAAGAAAGATAGAAGAAGAGATACAAGAGAAGGAACAATTGGCAACTAAAGGATATATTAAATCCTAAAACCTCCAATTACAATCCTAAACAAGCACCTAATCAAGATAAATAGATTGACACAAGAAAAGGAAACCAAGAGCAACCTAAGACTAGTCTGGTGTCATCGCCCAAGCCCCTTCGGTGAGTCACCAACCAGGTCGGCGATGGAACTCTTTCTTGGCAGCATCCTTGTAACTTTGGCGGGCTGGTGGTCATCGCCCAAGCCATTGGGCGATGCGCCAAATGGACTTGCTCGCCCAAAGTGACAGTTTCGTCAACTGTCTTTCCTTCACTTCCCCAAGAGATCTTCCATGCATGGGAACCTCTCTTGGCCATCAATACAAGCTCAAGAACCCCTAGCTTCATGAGCAATCCTTGCATTTCTTGGGAATCCCGAAATTGGTTTGGAATGAATGGCCTTGAGGCAATCTAGATTGCATCATTCTCCCGTTCTTGAAAAGGATTCGTCCTCGAATCCAAACCTTGCAAAACCATAGGGAAAGCAAATAACAACAAGATTCTCATGGCATGAGGGTTAGCGTTAGAAATAACTATTCTACCAACCATGCCAAGGATGCACAAACTTAACATATAACCAAGCATCAAAATGATCAATAAAGGGTTTGTAACCCATCAAAACAAGAGATACTTGTCTACTTACGAAACTTTGACAAAGGGGTAGAGCGAAGGAAACCATACACTTAAGCAACAACACATGTAAACCATCATTGGTTCCACATTCCAACAAGCACAATTTCCCCTTTAAGTCAAGTAGCACATGAACATTCTCAAAACTAAGTGCAAGGGCATAAACAAAGTTAACCCAAATTAAGACTCCATCCAATGCACTAGCTAACTTCAAGAATGTAATTATTCCCAATTCATGAGTGGGGTCAAGTACAAAAGTATCCCCCACACAAGTTGGCAAACAAAACTTATTCAAGCACATAGGATCAAGTAATAACACCAAGTAAGAATCACATGAAAGAAAAAGGGTGTTACTACCATACTCATCACAATTTATACCAGCACCGGGGTCAAATGGGAAGAGATATTAGCATCGAGTCAAGGAGACTCTCATTTGCCCCATTGATTCCACTATTAACATAAAATATGGTACCCACACAAACTTGAGTGTCATCATATGCAAATAGGTAATAGAGAAAGGTGTCATGCACACTAGGGACATCCAAGGTGTTCTCATATGCAAGATCACAACTAGGTTCAAGGAGCCTAGCACATATTACATTACAAGAAGGAAAACACAAAGACATTATGGCAAATTTAAAATAAACTTCACCTTCTCTCAACAAAAAACTCCTACCCCCATAAAATGTACGATCAACAAGATCATACTCAAAGCAAGAGTAAATAAAGAGGTTTAGGAAACTATTGTTCCCATACACACTGTAGGCTCCTCAAGTGGATTGTAAACCCTCAAGAAGGACTTTCCATCATAGGGAAAGGTGTCAACAGATCCATCCAAATGATACCTGTCATCTTGACCAAGCATCACTACACAAGTGCCACAATTCAAATTACTATCGGGGTCAAATGGAAAGGAAATCCATGAACTTGGATTAAGTACTCCCCTTTTGCCCGATTGGCACTCTTATCTTCTAACAACATACTCCACTCAAAAGCGTGAGCATCATGATATGTAAACAAGTAATAGAGAAAGGTGTCTCGCAAATCAACTTCCTCTAAAGTGTTTTCATAGGTATGACTACTAATAGGCTCAAAATCATTGGTCATACCATTAAGAATTGAAACACACCAAGAAGAAGAGGTAATGGGAAAACAAATACCACCTTCCTTTTCATCATGATCCTTCCCTAAAAGAGTACTCTCATCTTCCAATAAGAGATTTCCATCTTTGGGAGGGATTTTTTCACACCATAGTGGTTTACTATAGAAAGCATAGCTATCAAGAACTACACTACTCTCATGATTCACACCACTAGGTACATCACTAGAAGTGATTTCATCATCTTCAAACAAGATATTGTACTTAAAGAGGGAATAATCAACCACCATGGGAGAATTAAAACATGCAAGTTCACCCTCAAAAAGACACATATCATTTTTTGAAGCATTTTCAAGCACATGATCTCTATGAGCAAAACAAGCAATTGGATCTTCCACAAAAGATATGCTCAAAGAGTCACTCCTATTCAAATGATCAACATTATCATTAGTATCATCAAATTGAGGTTCCTTAATCACATCACAAGATCCCTCAATTAGTGAACTACACTCAAAAGCAAGTTGATCAACACAATTATCACATGATAATGAACTATCACTCAAAGCACGGGTGTCAACACTAGGTGGACACAAATCGATCTTACTAGAAGAATCAATTCGGTCATCAATAGGATCATCTAGTGTATCCACACTCTCAATATGTACATTATCAACATGATGTAATTCTCACAAGAGAAACTACAATAAATGCGGAAACAAAGAAAGATAGAAGAACAGATACAAGATAAGAAATAATTGGCAACTAAAGGATGTATTAAATCCTAAAACCTCCAATTCCAATTCTAAACAAGCACCTAATCAAGATAAATAGATAGACACAAAAAGAGGAAACAAAGAGCAACCTAAGGGTATATTAAACCTAAAGACCTCACTTCGTTAATCCAACAAGAAGCACCTAACTCTTACGACGACATCAAGGGAATCGATATCCCAAGCAACTGACATTTCTAAACAAGGTTCAACAAAAGCTTATACCAAGCTCTCAAACATTCAAACATGAGTTTCAGTTTTTCAACATCAATATTCAAACAAGTCTACCCTAAAATGAACCCCTAAATGCCTATTTATAGTTTTAGGGCTTTATTACATAGAAGGGCCCAAAAGTGACCCGAAATGTCAATTGGGCGAGCCAGATCGGGCTCACCTAATGACTCGGTGATCCGCCCAAGAGCTTTGGCGATGGATCCAGCTTTGCTCTTGCTCCTGGCACCTTCTGTGAATTTTGACGGTCTTGAGGGTCAATGGGCGATGCGTCGAATGCCCTCCAGCTCACCGAATGCCCTCCAGCTTGAGATATTAATTCCCTCGAGGTCGTCGTAAGAGTTAGGTGCTTCTTTTTGGAATAATGAAGTGAGGTCTTTGGGTTTAATATACCCTTAGGTTGCTCTTTGTTTCCTCTTTTTTGTGTCTATCTATTTATCCGGATTAGGTGCTTGTTTAGGATTGAAATCGGAGGTTTTAGGATTTAATACATCCTTTAGTAGCCAATTGTTTCTTATCTTGTATCTCTTTTTCTATATTTCCTTGTTTACGCATTTATTGTAGTTTCTCTTGTGATAATTACATCATTAAGGATGCAATCCAGATTGCCTCAAAGCCATCCACTCATGAACTTCAACGTATTGATGGATTATTCACAAGGATGGTGGATCTTGGGCTCATATTGGTGGCAAACAAAGGGTCACATGCATGGAAGATCGCTTGGACTAACGAAGGGAGAACAATTGACAACACTGCCCTTTGGCGAGCAGGACAGTTGGCGCATCACCCCATGACTTGGGCGATTACCACCAGATCGCCTAAATGTTCCAAGAGTGGCAGGAAGCAAGAACCACGCAGGATCCCTCGCCGACCCAATGGGCGAGTGCCAAATGGATTGGGCGATAGTCCCCAAACCGCCCAAAGTTCCATTAGCTCCCAGCCAATGCAAGGAGCAGGATCCATCGCCAAAAGTATGGGCGGATCACCGAGTGGGATGGGCAAGCTCGACTTAGCTCGCCCAATGGACATTTCGGGTCACTTTTGGGCCCATTTGTGTAATAAAGCCCTAAAACTATAAATAGGCATTTAGGGGTTCATTTTAGGGAGACTTGTTTGAATATTGTGGTTGAAAACCTGAAACTCATGTTTGAGTGTTTGAGAGCTTTGTATAAGCTTTTGTTGATCGTTATTTAGAAACGTCGGTTGCTTGAGATATCGATTCCTTCGAGGTCGTCGTAAGAGTTAGGTGCTTCTTGTTGGATTAACGAAGTGAGGTCTTTGGGTTTAATATACCCTTAGGTTGCTCTTTGTTTTCTCTTTTTGTGTCTATATATTTATCTTGATTAGGTGCTTGTTTAGGATTAGAATTGGAGGTTTTACGATTTAATACATCCTTTAGTTCCCAATTGTTTCTTATCTTGTATCTCTTCTTCTATCTTTCTTTGTTTTCCGCATTTATTGTAGTTTCTCTTGTGAGAATTACATCATTTGGTATCATATCAAGGCTTAGATTCGTTCCTACGATTCTAGTCTTGGGTTTGTTACAAAAAAAAAGGTGTTCAACTCATTTTTGAAGAAATCCTGAAATGGGTCATGTTGATTTGAGTCTTCTTTAGAGTTTCCAAGGTTAGATTAGTGTTCTCTAACCTTATTCGAGTCTAGGGCTGAGATTTGAAAGGGTTTGGTTCACTATTGAAGAAACCACCATTGAAGGTTGAAGAAGACAAAGTGGGTTTTGAAATCTAGAAGTTTTGGCAAGGAATTAAAGGCTAAAAAGTATTGGGATTTGTTCCCTATATCAAGGAGTAAAAATTTAGAGGGTTTAATTTTGGGTCTTCATCTTGTTCTTGAAGTTCTTGAAGAACATTCAAACCTTCAAAGAGAAGAACATTCAAAAAGGAAGGGTTTGATTCTAAAAAAGAAGAACGAGAAAGTGTAAAAGTGTTTGTACAAAAGGAATTTACCAAAAAGGGTAAATACTAAAGGACAAAGGTAGGGGGGACCACAGAGGTTCAATTTTCGGAGTTGTGCAGGTGCATATTGAGGACATTGGGCGAGCCCCGTCTTGGATCCCCAGTCCACTCGGCGCCTCGCCCTTTGGACAGCTAGGTCGCCGAGTTGACCTTGTTTTGGTTGGTGCTACTGGAAAATTCGGCGGACTCAGCCTGGTTCACCGAGTCCAATCGGCGCACCGGCGAACTTCCACCCAGATCGCTGAGTTGCCTTGGCAGATTGTCAACCCATTTTCAAGTTGGCGAGCTGAACTTCACGTTAGGCGAAGAAAACAGGCCATTTGGCGATCGGAAACTAGTTTTACACCCTTTTTCTCAGGTTCTAATTCCTAGTTTCTTTTCTTTTGATTCTACTTCGTTGTCAAGATTCCTAAACTGATTTTCAACTCGTAACTACTCTACTTGTTGACTATTGGTTCTTGAATTCATTTCTTTGTTAGTGCCTTTTTCTTTTCGTACTTTTATTTCGTTTTATTTCGTAGTTAACTTCTTGATTCAAGTCTGTTTGCTTTAATCGAGTCATCCATTTTTCTTTAAACAAAAATCCATTCCTCCCAAGAGTAGAGTTGACTCTTTTTGTGATCAACCGAGTATAAGCAATCTTCAGCATTAGCCACACCAATTTGAGAGGCAATCAAAGGTGTGTAAACATGAGCTATTGTGAGTTCATTTTACTAACGCTAACGTTGTTTGTTGTTTTTGTTGAGTATTTCTTATTTCTAGGTACCATGGAAACCGGAAGCGAAACCCACCCACATAAGGGAAGGGTTACCTTAGAATCTTCCATGAGGGCTCTTACTAATGCGAGTCGGATAATGGGAATGCTGGAAGGAAGTTTGACTGACTTGAAAGATTGTCTATCCATGATGGAGTATAGACTGACCAATGTGGAGGATGAGACTTGGTCCAAAGAGAGAGAGTTCACACTACCAACGTATGTGGTAAGGCGAACTATACCTAGAAAGGCCATGATAAACCAAGAGCAAAGAGAGAATATCTTCCATTTCAAGTGCCTCATCCAGGGTAATCTATGTTCCTTGATAATTGACAGCGGAAGTTGTGCCAACCTTGCTAGCGCTGCTATGGTGGATTTCTTGAAGCTTCCTACCACTAAGATTGCTAAGCCTTACAAACTTCAATGGTTGAATGAGGGTGAGGAATTGAGGGTGCATGAACAGGTGTTGATCAAGTTTCAAATTGGGAAATACCAAGATGTTGTCCTTTGTGATGTGATTCCCCTGCAAGCTAGTCATGTACTACTCGGGAGACCATGGCAACACAGCCATGCGACAACACATGATGGGAGGCACAATACCTATACAATGTCGATGGGACATAAGTATGTCCTTAAGCCAATGTCACCATCCCAAGTCATAGAGATGTATCGAAAGATGGATAAGTTGAAGGTTAAACTGAAGAAGGAGGAGGGACATGTGGAGGCTGAGGGCCAAGGAGAGAAGGAAATGAGGAAGTTGAAAGGAAAGGCCAAGGTGTTGTTGGCTGAGCATAAAGAGATAAGGGAGGACGTGGAAGTCGAAAGTTCATTGATCCTTACCTCACATAAGGATCATGAGTTGCAAACTAATCCATCTAACGCTTCCCCTCCCCATTATATTTCTTTCCTTTTGTAGGATCCTAGTGAAGCCCTTTTAATGGATCCACTTGTGGGATGTCCCAACATTCCTACTGGAGTGTCATTTCAAGGTAAAGAAGATCTTTCTTGCGGGCATCAAGTTACAATAGCTAAACTTAACACTTCTACCATTGCAAATGAACAAAGTGTAAATGATAGCTTGTCTTTAAGTGAGCCTATTGTTTCTTTACCATGTGTTGACAATGTGCTTGTTGAGAGTGTCGATACACTAGTTGATCCTATTGATGACCGAATTGATTCTTCTAGTAAGATCGATTTGTGTCCACCTAGGGTTGACACCCGTGCTTTGAATGATAGTTCATTATCTTATGATAATTGTGTTGATCAACAGAATTGTGAGTGTAGTTCACTGATTGAGGGTTCTTGTGATGTGATAAGGAACCTCAATTTGGTAGAACTAATGATAATGTTGATCATTTGAATAGGAGTGACTCTTTGAGCATAGCTTTTGTGGAAGATCCGATTGCTTATTTTGCTCATAGAGATCATGTGCTTGAAAATGCTTCGAAAAATGATATGTGTCTTTTTGAGGGTGAACTTGCATGTTTTAATTCTTCCCTGGTGGTTGATCATTCCCTCTTTAAGTACAATATCTTATTTGAAGACGATGAAATCACTCCTAGTGAAGTACCTAGTGGTGTGAATCATGAGAATAGTGGTTCTTGATAACTATAGTGTCTATAATAACCCACTATGGTGTGAAGCTTTTCCTCCCAAATATGGAAATCTCTTCTTGGAAGATGAGAGTAATCTTGTAGGGAAGGATTGTGATGAGGAGGAAGGTGGTGTTTGTTTTCCCATTACCTCTTCTTCTTGGTGTGTTTTACTTCTTAATGGTATGACCAATGCTTTTGAGCCTATTGGAACTACACCCATGAAAACACCCTAGAGGAAGTTGATTTACGAGACACCTTTCTCTATTACTTGTTTACATATGATGATGCTCGCGCTTTAGAGTGGAATATGTTTTCGGAAGGTAAGGGTGCCACTCGGGCAAAAGGGGGAGTGCTTAATCCAAGTCCATGGATTTCCTTTCAATTTGACCACGATAGTAATTTGCATTGTAGCACTTGTGTAGTGATGCTTGGTCTAGATGACAAGTATCATATGATGCTTGACATAGGGAGGCCTTGTGTTTGTTTGAATGTGGAACCAATGAGGGCTTACATATGTGGTTGTTTAAGTGTATTGGTTCTTTCGCTCTACCCCTTTGTCAATGTTTCTTAAGTAGCCAAGTACCTATTACTTTGATGGGTTACAAACCCGTTGTTGATATTTGTGATGCTTGGTTATATGTTAAATTTGTGCATCCTTGGCATGTTGAGGAAATTGTTATTGCTAACGCTAACCCTCATGCCATGAGGATCTTGATCTTGTTTTCTTCCCCTATGGTTTTGCTAGGTTTGGATTCGAGGACGAATCCTTTTCAAGAAGGGGAGAATGATGCAATCCAGATTGCCTCAAAGCCATCCACTCATGAACTTCAATGTATTGATGGATCGTTCACAAGGATGGAGGCTCTTGGGCTCATATTGGTGGCAAACAAAGGGTCACATGCGTGAAAGATTGCTTGGACTAACGAATGGAGAACAGTTGACAACACTGCCCTTTGGCGAGCAGGACAGTTGGCGCATCGCCCCATGACTTGGGCGATGATCACCAGATCACCTAAATGTTGCAAGAGTGGCAGGAAGCAAGAACCACGCAGGATCCCTCACCGATCCAATGGGCGATGGTCCCCAAACCGCCCAAAGTTCCAGTAGCTCCCAGCCAATGCAAGGAGCAGGATCCATCGCCAAGAAGATGGGCGGATCACCGAGTGGGATGGGCGAGCTCGACTTAGCTCGCCCAATGGACATTTCGGTTCACTTTTGGGCCCATTTGTGTAATAAATCCCTAAAACTATAAATAGGCATTTAGGGGTTCATTTTAGGGAGACTTGTTTGAATATTGTGGTTGAAAACCTGAAACTCATGTTTGAGTGTTTGAGAGCTTGGTATAAGTTTTTGTTGATCGTTGTTTAGAAACATCAATTGCTTGGGATATCGATTCCTTCGAGGTCGTCGTAAGAGTTAGGTGCTTCTTGTTGGATTAACGAAGTGAGGTCTTTGGGTTTAATATACCCTTAGGTTGCTCTTTGTTTCCTCTTTTTGTGTCTATCTATTTATCTCGATTAGGTGCTTGTTTAGGATTGAAATTGGAGGTTTTAGGATTTAATACATATTTAGTTGCCAATTGTTTCTTATCTTGTATCTCTTCTTCTATCTTTCTTTGTTTTCCGCATTTATTGTAGCCTATAGCCTCTCGAATAAAAGTACAGACGTCTCTGTACCATTCTGCAAGACTCTACTAGACTCAGTTATCAACGAACCTAGGCTCTGATACCAACTTTGTCACGACCCAGACCATCGTGATTGGCTCCCACACTAACCCTTCCGGTGGAAGAACCATTAATACTAATTAGCTAACCAAGAACTACACAACTTAATCAAAACTAAGGCATTTAAAGTTACGAAAGCAGGTTTAAATGCAAAGGAAAGAAATATAGAGTTCCCATAAACTCCAAACAAAAGTCTAACAACCAAAACAAATGCGGAATAATACCTAGAACCTGAAAAGCCAATGTACCAAAACATCTAAAGCTCAACAAGTCTAAGAAAATGGGTACAACCCAATTAAACACAATAAATCCTAAGTACTAGTCTAAGCCCGAAATGTGGACATAGACGAATAAGAGAACTCATGGCAGCCCGGAAGAACTGGCTCACCCTTGAATTCTATTGATCACTGATCTTCTAACCGAGGTCGGTCAATAGCCGCCTGAAGATGCCCTGTACTCAACAAAGAAAGAGCAAGTGCAGTATCAGTACATAATCACAGTGTACTGATAGGATTACGCGGCTATTCCACTAAGTGCAACATACATAAGCCATTACAACATAATAATAACATGCATACACCAAACATATACAATATCTATATCATTTATGAACAACGTACAATTTCACAATTCTCAAGATATATAGTTATGTCAAGTCAATGGTCCTCTCACGGAACACACACCCAAACTGTTAGTGTACCGGTACGTGGTACCCGTTCCAAGTTAGCGTATCAAATCATGACACATGTTCCAATGTTTATGCCGGTACGTGGCAACCTATCCCAGTTAGTGTGTCGGAACGCAACACCCAATCCATTCAACAAGCCACAATCACAATCACAAGTATATTCTCATAATCATACAATCAATTCATGATTCATGGCATTCAATCATTCAACTATCCTCATTTATGATTAGTGTGATCAATAATGCAACATTCGCATACATACATGCATCATAATGAAGCAAGAACAAACATATATCACACAACATGAAATCACAACCATCACCAACCTCGAAACAAGCTTGAATCACCTAAGAAACTTGATTCTTCCCTTTTTGGATTCTTTCCGCTTGTTCTTGGTCTACAAACAATCATAATAATGCGAGGATCAATAAACAACACCTAATTACCCAGATTATAAACAATAATATCAATACTAGGTCAAACCCTTGATCCACATACCCAGATTAGGTCTTTTTCCACCATAAATTCCAGATCAAAACCCTCCCCCATCGATGATTACCCACTAGTTTACATTCTACGGATCGAAAAACTGATTCGGGGAGTTAAAACCTTACCTTTAGCCTCAAGAATGGTGAAAAATGGTCAAGAACTCGCCTGGAGTTGTCTCCTAGATCTCAAAGTCGAAAAGTGCAGAATAAAAAAATTTTGAGGTTTATTTCCGACTTAATTCGCGACTATCCCGCCACGGTGGGCCTAATTCCGCTACAGCGGCCCCGCCCTGGCGGGAATAATTCCACCACAACGGCTTGCACGGAACCAGTGAGTTGAATTAAGAGTTCCAAGCTCCCATTTCACAACACACCTTCAACCCATGACCCTCAAAAACTACCCGTTCACGCTAAGATCAGTTTCGGGAGTTCTACTCACCCGAATTCAATTCCGTAAAGTCGTACGGGTTCCTTAATGTCTTAACTAAATACTCATGTGATCAGAATCATAATTAGATCACCAAATTGTTACTGTATTTCCCTAGACTTTACTGACTCCAATTTCGTCCAAATCTGGACTAGGTTGGGAAATCCCAAGTTACTACGAAAAAGTTTTTCGGCCCCAAATTTTTTCCCCGTTGGCTTTTCTATAACGACGGGAACAGGTCGTTACAGTTATGTCTTGTTTATCCTTGATTAAATAATTTTTTCAAGTTAGTCCCTTTCTCAAATGACTTCTAAATGTGATTCAAGTGCTTAAAATCTTTCTGAAATCTCAATATGGACTCTTAGCCGTTTCTTTGAAATTTTTAAAGATTTTCTGTTATAGTAATAATTTTTTAAAAATTGAAGTTTTCATAATTTCTTTTAGAAATTACATGAAGACTACTGGAACTAACCTATAACAAAAATGACAACTCTATGGGAAATTAAATTAGGTTTTAATCAAAAAAAATTATAACGCTCTTATTTGACTATATCTATTTGGATGATTGTAGTGACTACTTATTCCCTCATTTCTCTCTTTGATTCTGGCTTTCATTCTTGTAATGAAGTACAAGATACTGATACTTTTCCAATTTCATATCATTTTAACAAAGCTACCAATGATGGCAATAGGGATAACATTTTTTTTCTCAAAATTTGGGGGTGGGGGAGAGAATTGCAATATGGGAAATCAAACTCTCACCAACAAAATGGAAGTTCAGGCATCCAACTAACTAAGCTACTGAGATTCATGACATTCATGATAATGATACAGTTGCTGAGTAATTGCCTTTTTTTCTTTTCTTTTTTCTATACAATCTATATATATAATAAAGGAGAAACATAGATAAGGTGATGTAGCACCTCTCTATGTCCTCCAATAACATTTTTCTTTTTCTCCTTTTTTGGGAATTTTTTCTTGATTTCTCCTACATAATCTATTTACTAACTAATTAAATTAACAAATACTAAACAAATTGAATATTCTTTGGTAACAGTTAATCCACGTACATCTTTACATTAAAGCCCAAGTGACCCATGACAATAATATTTACTAATACATTAATTTTCTTCATAATAGTAAGTTAGAGTGTTTTTGTCCCCACGATTTCTCTTCACGTAATGTGTATTAAATTTTGGTATTTATCACTGATAATTATAATAAAAATTAATTGGGAAAATTCTGTCTTTTGATACTCTGTTGCTTGCCTTTTATATATCTTCCTATTCATCTTTTTTTTTATGTGTGGGGTATGTTATTGTTAATTCATATATGGTGTGTGTGTTTTTGATTGTGCAATAAAATTTAGTACTATTTAATAATAAAAATATCTTGTAAGATTCATTCAATAAATTTTTATTTTGGTTGTATTCTATATTGACATGTAGGATTTTACTTTGCTTACTAACAATTTTCATTTGCAGTGCATGAAATTTTGAGTTGGAATTGCTTATGGGCCCGAGTCAAGAATATGGACAAAGGCTGATTCATTACTGGCCATTTGACATAGATGTTATTTTTGGTACTATTTTTTCTTTACTTCATCTGAATGATTTTAAATTAGTGTTTACATTTGATTTTGTAATAATTTTTTTGTGTGATCTCTATTCTTTATACATCAAGCAAGATATGTAATCTCTCTCTCTATATATATATATATACATATACACGCGCATAAAAATAAATATGGCACTTCTCTGTGACAAAAAAAATTCCTTTTTGGTTTTATTTTTATTATTTCATTTATGTGTATATATTAAAAAAACTCAAAAATTACTCATCTAACTGATTCCTCAACCATGTTAAATGTTTCACATTTTAAAATTAAGGTGTTAATTGTACCTCCATCATAAATAAATAAAAAGAATGAGGAAAAAATAACACTGATACTCCTATAACCTTACGACTGCTCAATTTTTCAATTTCAGAGGTAAGAATTTATGGTATAAAATTATAAATTGAAGGTTAGTAAAGCTAATTTATCTCTCTTAGCCAGGGGCAGGCCTACATTGAAGCTTCTAGGGTGCTCAAGCACCTATTAATTTCGTATCGAATTATATATATTTATATAGAAATTTGAACTAACGGTATAAAATTAAATAGTGAGCATTCAAGCAACAAGTAGTTGATTGGTGCAGTGATTATTTGAAGCTGCTCAAAGTTGTATACTGCACATGTTGTGTCCAAGACACCCACTGTAACAGCCCGTATTATGCATATGCTTGTTCTATTCTTGTGATACTTGACATAGCCTTATAGTATAGGTGAGGGACCATGTTTCTTATATGATTAGCGTTGGTTTAAACTAGTTCGGAAGGTGATGTGATGCCTTGCACATTTCAGCATGTGTACTGCACGTTAACTCCAACGGAAGTATTTAAACTCGAGACAGTAAGGTGGTAATTGAGCTTAAAGTTGAAAGTTAAGAGCTAAGTTAAAGCAAAAGGGATTAATATTTAGAAAATGGAATAAAATAAGTGAGCTGCTTGCTTGACTTAACTAAGCTAGTAGGTGACAAGTAGGTGCATCACCTACTTTGACTTATTGACAAGTCCAAAGGACCAAGTAGGTGCATCACCTACTTGAGCTATATGGATCTGGTTAAAAAGGCCAAGGTTTATGGGTCAGATTTGGGCCCATGCTAATGGACTTACTTGAGGCCCAAACTAAGTTAAATAAAAGGAAAATGAAATTAAAGCCCAGCAGTCAAATCTGCCAAGGCCCAATGTAAGTTAAGCCCAACTAAGGAAAAGGGCAACTAGGTGAATCACCTACTTTGACCTTTTGAGCAACTTGATGTACATAAGCAGGTGCATCACCTACTTGACCAATTAGTGGCTGAAAATAAAGCTAAAAAGAAGGAAGTTCTAGAGGATATTCTTAAAGGTGAAGAAAGCTTAATATAAGATGAATATTGGTTGCTATTTCCACTCCATTTAAACACATAAATTGAGAATTAACTCCAGCTCTCTCTTTTCTCTTAAGGATTAAAACAACAGCCTCAAATTTCTTCTAGGGTTCTTGAAGAAACCCTCATCTTTGTAAGTTAAGGTAAGTGAAAACACTTATGGATTTATCTTAATTCTCCCATGGATGATTAGGAAAACCTGTTATTCATGCTCAAGTATAAGTACAAGGGCAGAATGTGTCCAAGTTACTACTCACTTTCCTTGATTATTAAGATACTTTTCTCTTCTTCTTTGGTTTAAGTGTGAAGGGAAGTTGAAGTTCTTGAAGATTCCAAGTTAAAAGGGAAAGTTCCATAAATTGAGGTAAGGCAACTGCTCCTTTTTTCTGTCCTCCTTATGCATGAGTTTGGATGAAGAATTACATGTGTGTTGTTATTAAGAACTAAAGGGATGGTGAGTTTAATATTTGGTTGTTATGATAATGAACAATTTGGGCTGTTTTATGTGTATATGTGGGGACTGCATGGTTGATGTTGGGGAAAGGTGTGAATATGTTATTTGGAAATATAGGAGGGTATGGTGATACACCACCCAACTGAATGTTGTGTAGGCTTACTACTCACTCCACGTTGGTATGTGGATGTAATTCAAGGAGAAGTAATTGAACAACGTCCTTGATATGATAAATTATGGGCCCGCTGCCGGGCTACCATTTTTGTGAGGTTAAGTAGCCAAATGTGTTGATTAGCTGCTAATACTAGTTTTTACTTATTTCATTGTAGATTAATAATCTGAAAGGAAGGAGGTTAATTCCTTGTAATATCTGAGTTATACAGCAAGGTATGTAAGGCTATTCGATTCCATATTATTTGGCATGAAATATGATAATTGTGATTAATATCAACAAACGGAGTTCCCTAAGCTCGATTCCTAGTCAAAGAAACATGGTGGCACTGTACGATCTCCAATATAGATAACAATATTTTCCCTCTTCCTAGTGTTTCGAATCACTTCATTATGTGTTCATTACTCTACATTTGTATAATTATCCTCCTATGTGCTAATATAGAAATGGTATTCGCAACAGCAAGCTTGATAAATTCTCCTCTTAGTTAATTGAAGTCAATTGTGCCATTTAAGCTCATAAGTAATGCATTGATGTTACATAGCTCCTTACGTCATTGTTACTGCGTTGGAGTCACTATTTTCATGTCTTCTACTACTGGTCCATGGTTCCAAATCTCAAAAATGATTATGACCACCAAAACAACAATCTCCAAGATTATGGAAACTAAGTGAAGCAATCTGTATAATTAAGGGTGGCAGCCCAGGGGTAAATGCTAGCATGGGTCGATCCCAATTGGTATAGAAGGGTGGCAGCTCAGGGGCAAAAGTCTAGCATGGGCCGATCCCAATTTGTGTAATTATGAGGACGGCATCCCAGGGGTTAAAATACCTAGCATGGGTCATCCTCTTCTACCACTGATTAGTTGGTCATTTGTATCACATGCCTTATAAAGACCATGACATACATAAAAGTACAGAAATGAATGCAACATACATGATCCCACAAGAGTAACAAAGGTGGTCTCCTGTTCTGATCTATGCACTTATATACTGATACTTGATGTCATTTGAGCCTTGTTTTACATATGTTATTGCCTTACATATTCAGTTCATATTTTTGGTACTGACGTCCCTTACGGGGGGCGCTGCATTTCATGCTGCAGGCACAGGTACTCCAGCTAGTAGACCTCTTTAGTAGGAGCACAGGTACTCAGCTGCTATTGGTGAAGCTCTAGGTTGATTCGGGGATTACCGAGTCTTTGGCACCTATTTTGTTGTTGTATGATAGTTAAGGGTAAGTCGGGGCCTTGTCCCGCCCTAAACTAAGTTTTTCTATCTTTTAGAGGCTTTGTAGACTAATGTATATAGTTCAGTTGCGTCTTGTGTTTTAACAAGTTGTGGCCTCAACGACCAAGTCTTGTATATAAGTTTTGGGTCTACTTATGTTAGTTCGTATCACTGCATCCTATGTGAACTTTTCACAACCTTAAGATTGTCATAGTTATATGCATAGTAAGCACATGTTACATGTGGGTTCTCTCGGGCCTTTAGGGAATCGGGTGCCTGTCCCTCTTAATGGGACTTGAGGCGTGACAAAAGTGGTATTGGAGCAGGTCATCTTAGGGAGTCTACAAAGCCGTGTCTGCGTAGAGTCTTGCTTATTGATGTGTTGTGCACCACATGTATAAACAAGAGGCTACGGGACATGTAGGAGTTGTCTCTTTTCTATCATTTCTTAGATCATGCGATAGAACCAATGTTGTAGGTGAATCATATCTAACTTCTAAATTGTTTTATTATAGCAAATATGCCGGTTACCAGAAGGAGTAAAAGTATAGGTAAGCAAGTAGAGGTGGCTGCCCAAGAAGGGACCAGCCAACCACCACCTAGTCAAGCTGTTCAAAGTGAGGCTCAAGATGAGTCTCTATCACAGACTTCCCGGACCCCTCCATCTCCAGAAGATCTAAGGAGGGAAGCGTCACCTCAAGAACCCCCTATTAATGCTACCGAGCAAGATTTAAAGAATACAGTTCAATTATTGACTCGTATAGTTGCTGGCCACAGCCAAAGGCAAGAAGGTCCAGTTGCAGGCACTAGATAGAGCAGCGGGCACGCGGATACGTGATTTTCTTAATTTGGACCCTCCATCATTCACCGGGTCAGATCCTAATGAAGATCCACAAGACTTTATAGATTAGATCCAACGCACTTTGGATGTTATGCATGTAAGTGGTAAAGAAGCACTTGAGCTAGCAACATATAGATTAAAGGGTGTGGTTATATTGTGGTATGAAGCTTGGAAACAATCTAGGGGAACAGATGCACCTTCAGCTATGTGGAAAGAGTTCAAAAAGGCATTCCTTGACCATTATCTGCCATTGGAGATCCGAGAGGCCCGTGCAGATCAGTTCTTAAATCTCCACCAGGGAAGTATGAGTGTGAGAGAATACAATCTCAAATTTAATTCCTTGGCCATGTATGCTCCTAATGTAGTAGCTACTATGGAGGATAGAGTTCATCAATATGTGGATAGATTAGATTCATATCTGGTTAGAGATTGTACGATTGCTTCGTTGAATAAAGATATGGATATAGAAAGGATGCAAGCTTTTGCGCAAAAGTTGGAGGATCAAAGGCAAAGAAGAAGGACACAAGAGTTCGAAACAGGGCATTCTAAGAGGGCCAGATCCATGGGGCAGTTTACACCATCCCAAGGTGAGTTTAGGCCTCGGTTCTTTAACAGACCGCCTAGGCCATCATCTTTCTACTCTACAGCTAGTGCTCCACCACGGTTTCAAGGGTTTAGGGGCAATCAGTTTGGGCAAAGAAGTGAAAGTTGGTTCACAAATAGCGGGTCATCAAGAGCAGGGAAGTACGAGCCAATCAAGGCCTCCTCGACAGCCTTGTAAACAATGTGGAATAAATCATCTAGCTGCATGTAGGTTTGGGACATATGTTTGTTTTTGGTGTGGTACATCGGGGCATATGATGAGAAACTGCCCTCATAGGGGCATGGGTGGGTTGCACAGCCTACTAGATCAGTTGTTGCATCATCCTCCTCAACACCCCCTTAGGTAGGGGACTACATATGCCTACAGGTCGTGGTAGAGGAGCTAGGGGAGCAGCTAGTTCTAGTGGAGTTCAGAATCGCACATATGGTCTTGGGGATCGACAAAATTTGGAAGCTTCGCCAGATGTGGTTACAGGTACATTGTCCATCTTTTCACATATTGTATATGCACTGATTGATTCGGGGTCTACATTGTCATATGTTACTCCATTGATTGCTGGAAAGTTCAAAAGAACACCAGAACTATTCGTGAAGCCATTTGAAGTGTCTACACTGATTGGTGAGTCTATTATAGCTAGAAAGGTTTATCGTAATTGCATTGTAACCGTTTGTGATCGAGATACATTGGCTGACCTTGTTGAGCTAGAAATGCTAGATTTTGATGTTATAATGGGTATGGATCGGTTAGCTTCTTGTTATGCCATGGTAGATTGCCGAACTAAGATGGTGCATTTCCATTTTCCAAAAGAGGCAGTCTTTGAATGGAAAGGTAATATTGGGGCACCAAGAGGTAAATTTATTTCTTACCTTAAGGCAAAGAAGATGATGTCCAAAGGATACATATGTCATTTGGTGAGAGAGAAAAATATAGATGCAGAGCCACCAACCCTTCAATCCATTCCAGTGGTAAATGAATTTCCCGATGTATTTCCTGAAGATCTTCCGGGTTTGCCTCCAGAATGAGAAGTAGAGTTTGGTATTGATGTGATTTCAGATACTCAACCTATCTCCATCCCTCCATATAGAATGGCCCGGCGGAATTACAGGAGTTGAAGGAGCAATTAAAAGATTTGTTAGAAAAGGGATTCATAAGGCCTAGTATGTCCCCATGGGGAGCACCAGTTTTGTTTGTACGTAAGAAAGATGGCTCGTTGAGAATGTGCATTGATTACCGACAGTTGAATAAAGTAACAATTAAGAACAAATATCCACTTCCTAGAATTGATGATTTGTTTGATCAGTTATAAGGAGCTAAGTGTTTTTCAAAGATCGACTTGAGGTCGGGGTATCACCAAGTGAGGGTCAAAGACAAAGATATTCCCAAGACAGCTTTCCGGATAGGGTATAGTCATTTTGAGTTTTTAGTCATGTCATTCGGGCTAACAAATGCACCAGCAGCTTTTATGGATTTGATGAATAGGGTGTTCAAGCCATTTCTAGATGTGTTCGTGATAGTATTCATAGACGACATTTTGGTGTATTCAAGATCGGAAGAGGACCATGTTAATCACTTGCGGTAGGTTTTACAAATTCTTCGTGATCGTAAGTTGTATGCGAAATTCTCTAAATGTGAGTTTTGTTTGAAATCTGTGGCATTCTTAGGTCATATTGTATCTGACAAAGGAATAAAGGTTGATGCCCAAAAGATAGAAGCCGTGAAAAACTGGCCAAGACCTACAACGCCTATGGAGATCCGTAGTTTTCTTGGATTGGCAGGTTATTACAAAAGGTTCGTTGAAGGATTCTCTTCCATTGTTGCACCCTTAACAAAGCTAACACACAAAGCAACCAAGTTTCAATGGAGTGATGCATGTGAAAAAAGCTTCCAAGAGCTGAAGAATAAATTAACTTCTACACCTGTATTGGTACTTCCAGAAGGAACGGAAGGGTATGCAGTGTATTATGATGCTTCGGGAGTGGGCCTAGGATGTGTATTGATGCAGCATGGTAAATTAATAGATTATGGCTCAAGGTAGCTGCGGCCACATGAGAAAAATTATCCAACTCATGATCTAGAGCTAGCAGCAGTTGTATTTGCTTTGAAGATATGGCGCCACTACTTGTATGGAGTTCATGTTGACATATACACTGATCACAAGAGTTTGCAATATATCTTTAAGAAAAAGGACCTCAATCTGAGGCAGCGAAGATGGCTGGAGCTATTAAAAGATTATGACATTGATATCTTGTATCATCCCGGGAAAGCAAATGTAGTAGTTGATGCTTTAAGTCATAAAATAATGGCAACCACTTATGGACAGTCTATGGAAAGACAAGGAATAACTAAGGATCTATGCCAACTAGCTAGCTTGGGGGTTCGCCTTCTTGAATCTCCAGACGAAGGGGTTATTGTGCAAAATGTGGCAGAATCCTCATTAGTAATGGAAGTGAAAGAAAAGCAGTACGCTGATCCTATTCTATTACAGCTTAAGGAGAATGTACAACATGGTATGACAAAGGCATTTGAGCTTACGCAAGAGGGAGTACTTCGATGTCAAAACAGATTGTGTGTACCTAATGTAGATGAACTAAGAAAGAGGATCATGATGGAAGCACATCATTCAAGATATTCTGTTCATCCGGGGTCAACAAAAATGTATCATGACTTGAAAGAAATGTATTGGTGGGGTGACATGAAGAAGAACATTGCGGAATTTGTGGCTCAATGTCCAAATTGTCAACAAGTAAAAGTAGAGCACCAAAATCCCGGAGGTTATATGTAGCGTATAGAACTTCCAATTTGGAAGTAAGACATGATCAACATGGATTTTGTCATTGGTTTGCCTCGCTCATTTCGGAAGTTTGATTCCATATAGGTAATAGTTGACAGACTCACCAAATCAGCACACTTTTTGCCGGTGAAGACTACTTATACAGTTGAAGAGTATGCAAGGTTGTATATTAAAGAGATAGTTCGGCTACATGGAGTGCCAATCTCTATTATATCTGATAGGGGAGCTCAATTCACTACAAATTTTTGGAAGTCATTTCACAAGAATTTGGGAACACAAGTGAATTTAAGTACAACCTTTCACCCTCAAACAGACGGTCAGGCAGAACGTACAATTCAAACACTTGAGGATATGCTGCGAGATTGTATACTAGACTTCAAAGGTAGTTGGGATGATCATTT
>JAJONR010006630.1:0-29885 GCA_029582245.1 Solanum etuberosum | reverse complement strand
TATATTTTTGTCATTTTATTACATTATTGCTGCTCTTTTTATTATGACTTTTTTATTTTTGTAATTTATACTTAGTTGTTGGTTCTCTAAGGTGTATGGTTTAACTTCTTCTAACCATTTTAACCCTAGTGTTATGTTTTCATTGTCATGGGAGGTGGAACCAAGTCGGTAAATGCAGTTGGAACCAACAGTTGGCAGTGCCCGGCTGATGCCAAATTTGAGGGACTATACAATGAGGAAGTTCAATAATTGGGAAATCAAGTGGGGGGTTCTCACACCAATTATCAACGTCAAGGTGGGAACCAAGGTTGGAATAAGGATAGAGATGGTGGTTGGAAAGACTGGTGGGGTGGAAACTTGAAAAATCAGGAACTGGATAAAGATAGATACGTGCCTCCCCATGATCATCCATGCCCAAAAGAACTAGTTGGGTTAGAAAGAAGTCGGACTGAAGACATGCTTGTAAGGATCTACAACAAGGTTGATGTGTCCGATAAGGTGTTGAAATATTTGAAAAATAACTTCTCCACTTTATCCAAGACGGTGACTTCACACTCAGTTTCTATCAAGCAGCTAGAGACCCAACTGGGTCGAATTTCCACTCAACTAAATCTGAGGAAAAAGGGAAGTTTTCCTAGTGACACCATCTCAAACCCCAAAAATGATTGTTGAGTTTGAGCTATATGTCGTGCCACGACGTTAAATAAGGCACTTCTTTGGAGGAGACCCAAGTCTTTGTTTTTGTTTATACTGCTTTCAAATAACGTGCATTGTAAGGCAGGTTGAGAAGATGTTGGAAGATTGAAAAGGGAAGCATAGGAGATGTAAAACCCAAACGACAATCCACCGAAGGCATTATGCAGACTAATTTTATCCGTCTTTCAAGCTTGAAAAAATGGAAAAGTGCACTGTCAAGATCAGCGATTTCACGACCCAATGTACACCCTAGATGTGACATGGAGTATAAGACCCCGAGAGGCCCTACACAAGCCACTTAGCATACATACACAAGATAATAGAATCTAATGAGTTTAAAAGACAGTTTTGTATAATAAAAGAATTTTGTCAAAATGAAGCAGAATTATACAGAGTCTAAAAATCCATCTATTACATCAGTAGTGATTAGGACGTAACCCGTAGATCAAATACAATATCAAAAAAATATAAAGATAATAACCAATAAAGGTTCGTTCTAAGAACATGAGGACTCACCAATCTTTAACACCTACTAAGTGATCCCTAGCCACGAAGATGCCGAATAGGAGAATCGGATTCTACATTAGTGAAACAATGTGCAAGCGTATGCGTTAGTATAAAAATGTACTAAGCATGATAGCAATGCATAAAAGTTATGAAATATTTCTAAAATGACTTTCCGTGTTATGCAAAGACCAAGTCAAAATATAGGATTAGAGGGTTAGAAAATATAAATCGTAATCATGGTCAATGCAAGTAAAATCATCATTGAACACATGTGAAATACTTCTTCAAGTAACCTTAGTTCATTATAATTGTGGGAAGTAGCCTCAACCGACATAGAGACCATGTGAGCTATAACATGGAATCCGGTGTAATGCTCCCACACTTATAAAAGAGTGTCCTACTTGCCAAGGTAGAACCATGAACTTCTAGATTACGTGGATCAACTAGCTAATGTCTATAGTAATACCATCATCCTATGCGGGTACATAGGTATGGGATAAGGATATTTCTATTAGAAACCCGACCTCTAGCTATGGGAGGGCTTCCATCTTAATATCCTCTTGGTGCTAAGCGTAAATCCCACATAATAGTTATTAATCTTAACTTGTCTTATCTTTAAGAGATATGGGTAGTCACCGCTTGTCTTATCATAGGATAGCTCCTTAGACCATGCGTTAGAAAACCTTTCACCATCCATGATATTTTCATAATAGATTTAAAAACATGGTCATTCACTCCATGCTAGAGATGCCCCACTACTAATGGAAATAGTTTTGAAAGCGTGATCTATGATCATTGATGGCATATCCAGAAACCATACTAATCAAGACCTAATTTAGGCAAATAGCCCGAAAAGCAAAGAGGGCAAGTCTAGATGTCATTCATATCATGTGGCCAAGATTTATAGAACATATAGATATCTTCATCTATAAGCTTTCTCGACTCATAAGCATTACTTTCATAAAAAACATGCATATCTTCATAAATTCATCTTTCATAGTTCAAGACCCACATTGTATCACCATAACATAGAAAACATGGGTTATGCATGGGCTCATGGGGATTCATCTTAAAAACATGCAATTATTTCAATTCATGTATAAAAAGTCATAAACAATCAATTGGATCAACATTGAATGGGACCCATGACATGGAAGAAAATCCTAACTTCAATTAAAGATTTCTAATTTGTAAATTGGAGAATTTAAGAACCCTACGGAGGAAAGGCTCCATAGGTGAACACTATCATACCTTTATGGCAAGAGCTTACATTTAATGGTGAAATTGAATATTTGACTTGAAACCCTAGTCTTCTTTTTCAAGCTTATAGAGAGAGAAATATTGGAGAGGATGAACTTGTTCTTCTTTTAGGAATTCGAGAGAATGAATTGAGTTAGGAGATTTTGGGGGTAAAAATGTTTATATAGGGTTCCTCATAA
Organism: Solanum etuberosum; assembly: GCA_029582245.1. Classification (NCBI taxonomy): domain Eukaryota; kingdom Viridiplantae; phylum Streptophyta; class Magnoliopsida; order Solanales; family Solanaceae; genus Solanum; species Solanum etuberosum. The sequence continues at coordinate 27,243 of JAJONR010006630.1, read as the reverse complement.
AGGGTAAAGCGACATGGTATTGGGCTAGAATAATTAGGAAAAGACCCAAAAGCCCTTAAAAAAAATCATTGACGACCTCACCAACGACCAGACCTACAGTCCGTTGAGCGGACCATGGACCGTCCTGGTTGGTATTTGGTGAGATCAGAGACCACTGATTTTGGACTCCCAACGACGGACCCATGTACGGTCCGTGGGTCTACCTATGGGTTGTACATCTCAACCGTGGGTCTTAATTTGTGACTCTAATATTTCTCTAAGTCTGGGACTCTCCTATGAGACCTTGCTATGACTCGTGAATAGGACAACGAACCATCATGGTGAACCGTATAAAAGTAATGGAACTTGACATTTTAGAATACTGGACTGGCTGACCATGGTCCCACCTACGGTCCGTGATCCGACCTACAAACAGTTGGTGGCTCTGTCTGTGCTGGAACCAGAGTTTTTGGAAAACTGAAATTTCCATCTTTTTGAATCCTAGGTGTTACAATATCTCCCCCTTGGGAACATTCATCCTCGAATGGAACTCAAACTAGCACGAAAAGAGTAGGAGAGATACTAACAACCCAATCATTAATGCAACTTCATCAAAATTCACATAACCAATAGGAGCATCGGATCCTACATTAGTGAGACAATGTGCAAGCGTATGCGTTAGTATAAAAATGTACCAAGTATGATAGCAATGAATAAAAGTTATGAAATATTGCTAAAATGACTTTTCGTGTTATGCAAAGACCAAGTCAAAACATAAGATTAGAGGGTTAGAAAACATAAATCGTAATCATGGTCAATGCAAGTAAAATCATCATTGAACACATGTGAAATACTTCTTCAAGTAACCTTAGTTCATTATAATTGTGGGAAGTAGCCTCAACCGACATAGAGACCATGTGAGCTATAACATGGAATCCGGTGTAACGCTCCCACACTGAAAAAAGAGTGTCCTACTTGCCGAGGTAGAACCATGAACTTTAAGATTACGTAGATCTACTAGCTAATGTCAACAGTAATAGCATCATCCTATGTGGTCACATATGTATGGGATAATCATATTTCTATTAGAAACCCGACCTCTAGCTACGGGAGAACTTCCATCTCAATATCCTCTTGGTTCTAAGTGTAAATCCCACATAATAGTTATTAATCTTAACTTGTCTTATCTTTAAGATATATGGGTAGTCACCGCTTGTCTTATCATAGGATAGCTCCTTAGACCATGCTTTAGAAAACCTTTCACCATCCATGATATTTTCATAATACCTTTAAAACCCACAGTCATTCATTCCATGCTAGGGATGCCCTACTACTAATGAAAATAGTTTTGAAAGCGTGATCTATGATCATTGATGTCATATCCGGAAACCATACTAATCAAGACCTAGTTTTGGAAGATAGCCTGAAAAGCAAAGAGGTCAAGTCCAGATGTCATTCATGTCATGTGGCCAAGCTTGATAGAACATATAGATATCTTCATATGTAAGCTTTCTCGACTCATAAGCATTACTTATATAAAAAACATGCATATCTTCATAAATTCATCTTTCATATTTCAAGACCCACATTGTATCACCATAGCATAGAAAACATGGGTTATGCATGGGTTCATTGGGATTCATCTTAAAAACATGCAATAACTTCAATTCATACATAAAAAGTCATAAACAATTAATTGGATCAACATTGAGAGGGACCCATGACATGGAAGAAAACCCTAACTTCAATTGGATATTTCTAACTTGTAAATTGGAAAATTTAAGAACCCTACGAAGGAAAGAGCTCCATAGGTGAACACTATCATACCTTAATGCCAAGAGCTTACATTTAATGGTGAAATTAGACATTTGACTTGAAACCCTAGTCTTCTTTTTCAAGCTTCTAGCGTTAGAAATATTGGAGAAGATGAACTTGTTCTTCTTCTAGGGATTTGAGAGAATGAATTGAGTTAGGAGATTTTGGGGGTTAAAGCATTTATATAGGGTTTCTCATAAAGGTTAAATGACATGGTATTGGGCTAGAATAATTAGGAAAAGACCCAAAAGCCCTTAAAAAATCACTGACGACCTCACCAACGACTAGACCTACAGTCCGTTGGGCGGACCACGGACCGTCCTGGTTGGTCGTGGGTCAGATCAGAGACCAATGATTTTGGACTCCCAACGACGGATCTATGTACGGTCCGTGGGTCCACCTATGGGTCGTACATCTCAACCGTGGTCTTAATTTCTTACTCTAATATTCCTCTAAGTCTGGGACTCTCCTACGAGACCTTCCTACGACTGGTGGATAGGAAAACGGACCATCGTGGTGAACCATATAAAAGTATTGGAACTTGACATTTTGGAAATTTGGAGGGGCTGACCACGGTCCTACCTACGGTCCGTGATCTGACCTACGAACCGTTGGTGGCTCTGTCTGTGCTGGCACCAGAGTTTTTGGAAAACTGAAATTTTCATCTTTTAGAATCTGACGTGTTACAATATCTCCCCCTTGGGAACATTCATCCTCGAATGGAACATAAACTAGCATGAAAAGAGTAGGAGAGATACTAACAACCCAATCATTAATGAAACTTCATCAAAATTCACATAACCAAGGAGGAACCTCGACTCCAAGCTAAAACATTTTCAAAACATCTTTTTCATAAGGTCTATATGTAACTCATATTCAAATGCACATAAACATGAAGAAATCAATTAAACTAAATCATATTTTTCATGAACATGCATGCATGAGGAAACATGAGGATGACTAAGACATGTGAGCCCTAAAGAGTGAACCATGAGAGCTACGGCCTCAGGCTATGCTAGAAGATAGAACGAAAAAGATAAGGATACTAAGACATCACATGATCCATCGTGGTGATCCTGTCGAGTCTGAAGAACATAAAACCTATCTTGTTTCCAACCACCAGTAAGACCTGAAGAAGGGTAGGGTTGAGCCCGTCGATGATTATCTCCCTCATTTATAGCAACCCAAGGACAATCCCTTATCTTATGATCCATCTTTTCACAAATAAAACATGCATTTGAACCGGCTAGACACTCACCCTTATGTCTTCTCCCACACTCCAGACATTCAGGCCATATTTTCTCACTAGAACCCTTACCTTGAGAATGACTACTTCCACCAGACCTTGAATGTGAAGAATCACCATCATCCCTTCTTGCCCTCTTTGAATACCTAATTTTCTCCTTAAGCTTTTCTTCTTCTATTTGTTGTGAATGTACCATCAACCGAGAGAGATCCATCTCCTTAACAAGCATGCAGGTTATACATTCTTTGACCACTAAGTTGGTAGCACGCGACACAAATTTACTCATCCTTTCCGTTGGATTGGTAACAATAGTTGGAGCATATTTGGACAATTCCATGAATTTCAAAGCATACTCCTTCACACTCATATCCCCTTGACGAAGGTTAATAAACTCAAGTACTTTTGCCTCCCTCATATCAAGGGGAAAGAACCTATCAAGAAAAGCAACCTTAAGTTTCTCCCAATCAAGAAGACCCGCATCAACCGCCCTCTGTTCCTTCCATTGGTTGATCCAAACTTGAGCAACACCCTTAAGTTGATAAGCGACCAATTCTGCCTTTTCCACCGGTGTCACTCCAATGATCATCAAAACCATATACACTTCATCAATGAACTCTTGAGGATCTTCCACAACTTTAGACCCATGAAATTCCGGAGGATTCATCCTAGTAAAGTCTCTCACTCTAGCTGCCACTGTATCCACATTTGGGTTTACGGGAGCCACAACCTCCCTATTTTCTTGAGCCGTCATATCTTGGGCCAATACATGAAATACGACTCGAAATTGATTTTGATTACTAATGTCTATGAAAATATTAATCATGATTTTTGTTGGTTAATTTTCCAAATTGAGTTGATAATTATGATGGGTCTAACCCTAATTAAGTGTGGGTGACGTCTGAGTAGCCTAAGTGTGACCCAAATTGCATGATTTTTCCTAATGATAGACAAGGTGACTACTTTTTTAAGGGTAAATCGTCAATTAGTGCAATGTTTACTGATAAATAGGGGAAATATGAGTACCCATGGGTAGAAAAGCATATAGGCGAATTGTAATGTTGGAGGAACTAGTATTTGTTGTGTGTGTTGGTTTATCTCTGAAATATTAGGCACTGGGTTGAAATATCTTTTTTGGGCGGCTTGTCTTAGCTCGCTAAGGAAGTTAGGTGAATCTCCAATTAAGACCATGCTCCCCTTCTTTAGCATATGCATAGCCTTGGGTACTGTCCCATTCAGCGGGATTGTCTTAGTCCGAAAAATCCATTTGGTGAATCGCTGAGTGGGCTAGGACCTTGCCCTTGATGCTTGTATCCTTCTGATTAACGTTTCAAATACACCTCATCCGATTCTAGGTGCAAATGATCGTTATTCAGTATAAAACCCAACAAAGAGTTGGGGTCGAACCCACAAGGAACGGTACGTGTCTAAATTCAGTTATGAAGTATAAATGTGATTTATTCAGTTATAGAAATGTAAATTATCATAAACATGTAAACAAGTCTAAAGGGGATGATAACAAATATCAGATGGGGGTTTTGATTTGTCAATTATCAGCTACAACACAATCAAACACGAGGAAAATAACAATATAGAGAGGAATTCTCGAGATGTGATCGATTATAGGAAAATTTCACTGTATGGGTAATTGAAATTACTATTAATTAGCTAAATATCAGTGGGTAGGCTAGACTATAAGTACGATAGTTTTCCCTCGAACAAATACCTTGATTCAAGTGATTTCTTTCGAACATCAACAAGCTTAGCAAATAAGAACAACCCACACCTTAATTCATCCACTCTCTCTCGCTAGATGGGTAGAATCAGATTTAGGATTTACTCTATCGAGCTAAACCCATATCAACCCAATAACTACAATTATTAATCGAAAGCTTTGGTTCTAAAACCTCTTTCTCAAGCAAGCCCAGAACTCTACACTAGAATTGCATTTGCAACTACAATTCTTAGATTAAAACGCAGCTAACAATTAAACCCACTTCATTAAGCATTAATATCAGTAAATAACAATACCCATAAGCTAATTCAACCCATAATCACATGATCACACCCCAAGAAATTGGGGTTTTAGCTAAGCATCATAAAAGGGTAAAAACAATTACGAACTAGATTAGCCATCAGCTGGGTAAGAGTCTCCAAGCCTTTAAAATGCTCCAAAGTGATTAAATTCAAAAACCCACTTACAAATCATCAAAGTTTTTAGTAAGAACTCAAAAACTAGAAGAAAACTCTTAACCTAGAACTTGGGGATAAAAAACTATCTGGGAACCTCAGAACTCTGAAAAACTCCTTTTAAAATCTAATTTGTTGTTGCCAGCATTTTGGCCTGAAAGTCTACTCGTAAGTCGCGCCTCGCGAAGTGGTTCGGCGATCCGCCCTTTTGCTCCCAACCGTCGCCATTTTGCATTCTTCCTCAGCATCTCAGGTCCTGTAACTTTGGGCGATTGAAGTTCCTGTCGCGGAGTGGATCAGCGATGCGTCGAATGCCCATTTCTTTCGCCAACTTGGCTTTTCCCTAGGGCTGGCATGCTGGAACTTTGGGCGAGCTAAAGAGCCACTCGGCGGTGCGCCGAGAAGTCTTGGAAATCACCAGGATCGCTTTTCTTCACTTCTTCACTTTTTTACTTCCTTTTTGTCTGGTCATGTCCTTGCCTTGCTCCTTAGTGTTCATAGCTGCATATCAACATTTTAACATTAGTATAGAGCATAAATTAGGCATTTGAGAACACTTATGCGATCAAAACAAAGCCCAAATGAGTCGAAACCTCGGACTCATCAACACCCCCAACTTAAACTTTTGCTTGTCCTCAAGTAAAACTCAAGATCAATCAGTTCAACAAGGATGTCTACAAATAGTGTTGCATAAGACTCGACATAAATGCACACAACAAGGTTCAAACTACTCATACAATGATCAATTGTGCACTCAATGTTTCAAATTGTGACTCACCATCATCAAGAGTACTCAAGCTCACAATGCTTGCTTCAAATGAAATTTCAAGCTCAACAAATGTATTAGAATGCCCTAACAACGAAGATGATTCAATATTCAGACAAAAAATATCAACAAATTTTTAAAGTTTCAGAATCACATGCAACTCTCACACCCACAAAGATGAACACATGCATGACTCCACCCATAGGTTTGCCCTTATTTTCCAATTAACATTGTTTCAGCTCACTCAGGATCAAAAAGGTCTTTTTAAGGCTTGTAATGAGGCAGAGTGCAAAGGTATGGCAATTTAGACTTAGTGGCTTCTACCTTCATGAAGTATGGCTTGAAAATCATTTTCTCCTTCTCTTTCTCATTCAAACATGATCATATTCGACCCCATTATTCAACTAGACATGAATCACCGGATGCCCCATTTCTTTTGCTATTTTCACAATTTTTTCTCTTTTTCAATCTATTCTTTTCTTTCTTTTTTTTCATTTCTTTTTCTCATTTTTTTATATGGAGGGGTTCCATTATTTTTCCAAACAATCCAACTCGGAGGAATATTGATTAGCCTAAGATTTTGACTCATTTAGGGCGTTGTTTTGATAGTTTATTGTCCTCAAATGCCTAATTTATGCTCCAAACTGATGTTGAAATATTGATTTGCAGGAAAGAAGGCAAAAGGAGCAAGGCAAGGACATTACCGGGTGAAAAGGAGCTAAAATGATGAAAAAGGCTGAAGATAACAAAAGCTGAGAATCGCCAAAGCAACTCAGTGACTCACCCAGGGGAACTTCAGCTCACCTAAAGTTCTAGACTACCAGCCCGTGAGAGAAGCCAATTTGGCGATGGATTTGGACAGTCAGCGGACCGCCGACTGGATCGGCGACACATTCTAGATCGCCTAAACTCACAAAACCTTGAGGACTAAAAGCCAAGGAAGACCGACGATGAGATGGAGCGATTGGTGCGTCCCCGACCTGGTCGGCGACGCTCGACTTACCTCACCTAATGGTCCTTGCAGCTGAAATTTGGAAAACTATAAATTGAATTCTAAAAAAGTTCAAAGGGGGCTTGTTGTTATTATTAAAGTCCAGTTTTAGTTTTCTTTGATTTTTTTGAGTGTTTTCTTAGTATTTTCCATTGGAGAACAACTTTGAAGGGTTTTTCAAGTAGGTTCCAAGTGGATCTTTGATTTTTAGTATTTTGGATCATTTTAAAGACTTGAATTGCAATACCCAGATTATGGAGAATGTTTTTTGTTTTAATTTCCATCTTTTTATGATGCTCCCAATTCTTGGGGTGTGATTATGTGATTATTTGCTTAATTCGATTATGGGTATTATTGTTTAATGATTTAAATGCTTTTTTAATGTGGGTTTGATCGATAGTTGAGTAGTAATTTATAAATTGTAGTTGCAAATACAATTTTATCTTAGTGTTTTGGGCTTGCGAGAGAGAGAGAGGTTCTAAAACCAAGGTTATCGATTGATTATTGTAGTGTGTGGGTTGTTATGGGTTCAGCTTGAGAGAGTAAATCTTAACTGATTCCTACCTATCTAGCTCGAGAGAGTAGGTAAATTAACGTGTTAGGCTGTTTTGTAGTGTCAAGCTTGTCGAGGTTCGAGAGAACTCGCCTGAACCGTAATAGTTGTTCGAGAGAAAACTATTGCACCTATAGTCTAGCCTACCCATAGTGATTCATCACTTTATTATTAAGTTCCAATTACCTATACAGTGAAATTAGCTTATAATCGATCACATCCCAAAAATTCCTACCTACTTGTCTAATCCCCTATTTTCGTGATTATTGTAGTTGTTAATTGATATCTTAAAAACCCCCATCTGACATTCGTTGTCAAACCTTTGACTTATTTTGTTTGAGTTCGATAATGTCTACTTCTATAACTGATTAGAATCACATCTTTACTTCATAATAGAATTCGATACGATACCGCTACCTGTGGGTTTGACCCTAACCTTTCGTTGGGTTATATACTAGATTACGATCGTCTACACCTAGAATTCGATGAGGTGTATTTGAGACGTTAATCAAAATGGCACCGCTGCCGGGGAGTGATGTTGTTTAAAATTCTTTTAGTGAAGTTGAATTGTTATCTTTTTGGCTGTAGTTGAATCGACTTACTTTAGTTTTTGTTTGGTGTTGCTTGTGTTGAACAGAGGAAGAGATGAGCGTAAATGGGAGTAATGGTAGCCAAGTGGGCCACAAAGATGATATTGGGAACCTTAATGATGTAAATGACCCAAATTTTAATGACCCAATCCAATTGGGTGGTGTTGGTGCCATTCGTCTACCTCCGGCTGAAGGAAACACTGTTTCTCACATCACTAGCACATTGCTTCAGCTCCTACAATTGAAAGGATTATTTGGGGGGCTGGCTCATGAGGATCCCCATGAGCATATTCAGAACTTTATGGAGGTTTGTGGTCCGTTATCATTTATGAACATATCACAAGAATCAGTCTATCTCAGGTTGTTCCCATTCTCTTTGATGGGTGAATCTACCAAATGGTTATCTGAGTTACCAAGAGACTCCATCACCTCTTGGGATGAGCTGACCACAACAGTCCAACTGAGGTTTTTTCCCCATTGAAGATGATGACTCTAAGAGATGGCATCCAAGGTTTCCAAAGCTTGGAAGGTTAGCCAATCCATGAGACATGGCTGAGATTTAAGAAGCTAGTGCTTCAGTGCCCAACTCATGAACTTCCAAATAATGTGTTGCTGCAACACTTCTATAGGAGTCTCGATTCAGTGAACAAAGGAGTGGATGATCAACTATCTCCTAGTGGTATAATGCAACAGCCCTATGAAGTAGCATCCCAACTCATTGATTGCATGACAAAGATCAACAGGGCATAGCACACTCGTGAAGATCAAGTTTCTCCTCTCACATTTAGAATGACAAAAGAACAGATCGAAAAATATCAAGAGAGAGACCAAAACATGGCTAAAATGATGCCCCGGTTGGATATCTTGGCCAAAAATATCATGGGTGTGGGCGCAAAGAGTATTAATGTTGTGGGTGTTATTGGAGTAAACCCCGATGAAGCACAATTTGAAGCGTTGTACCATGAGGAAGTGAACTTCCTAGCCAATCAAGGAGGAGGTTATCGTGCAAACTACCCAAGACCGGGTGGAAATTAAGGTTGGAATAGAGATGAGGGCTGGAGAGACCATGACTGAGATTAGCGTGATCATAACGCCACCTGGAAGGAGAGAGATGGGGACAAGGACATGTATGTCCCCCCCATGAGTGTCAAAAGCCCAAGGAATCTGAAGGTGGCCATACAGAAGATATGCTTTCACGCATTCTCAACAAAGTTGAAGGGTCAGACGAAGTGTTGAAAGAGATGAAAGAGGATGTCTCAACTCTCAATCAGACGGTTACCTCTCACTCAGTCTCTATTAAGAAGCTGGAGACCCAAATGGGTCAAATTTCTTCTCATTTGAATCCAAGAGAACTGGGGGGGTTGCCTAGCGACACAATGGCAAACCCTAAAAGTGAATCTTGATTTGGTATCCTCATCGTGCAACGATGTTAACTAAGGCACTTCTTGGGAGGCAACCCAAGTTTTTAATGCTTTAGTTTTTTATTTTGAATAACGTTTGTTGATTGTGCAGGTTGAAAAGTGAAGAGTGTTGGAAAATGGGTAGTTTGGTGAGCACAAAGTCCAGTCGGCGGTACGCCGAACAGGTTGGCGAGCTCCGACTAGGACCGCCGAGTGGGTCGGCGAGCAAGACTTTCTCCGCCGAAGGTGCCGCGAACTAAAAGGTTCTAAAGGCCAAACTATTGAAAATTTCAAAATCCTTCACCTTCTATCATTTATAACTATCGTACCCTCTCACCCAACTTTTGATCTTCCATATTTTATTCCTTTTACCCGCATTTTTGTGTGTGCTCGGAATTGGGGAACTTTGCCGCCTAACTATTCAAATTCTAAATTCGGCATACATGTTTGTTTTTTTAACCCCATACTTAAAATTTGTAGTTGAAATCAAATGCAATAGGTAATATCGTTGATGATTTGTGTTGGGTAATTATTATAATCATGTTTAATTTTTGTTTTGCCCGTGTTGAATTGAAATGTGTGCCAAAGTGCTTAAAATTGATCGATTCCCGTGTCTTGTTTGTTAAAATCAGTTTTTAAATTATTGGGTTGCGGTATAAATGTGTTGGGTCTAGTGGGGTGAAGTCTAAGTAACCCCTAATTGTGCAAAATGACGTAATTTGTCCAATGATGGAGCGTTTGATGTCATTCTTAAGGGCAAAAGTCGTCAAATGACCAATTTTGGCCAAATCAGGAGAAGTATGAGTACCCCGATGGCATGGGTAGTATAGGTCTAGTATTAATTGAATGGTGTGTGTGTTTGATTTGGAATTCGGGGGCTGCGGGCTTGATTTTAAAGTTTGGGGTTGAAAACTGGCACATTAGGCCGTTTGGCAAGCTACGTCGAGCGCGCCAAGTGGTTTGACGGTTCACCAAAGTCCCCCTCATATCGCCCTTAATTTCCATAATTTGTTGAGTTTGTTCTGTAACTTTCGATGAGAATCCTGAGCCTGCCGAGTTCACCCGGTGACTCGCCGAAAGGTATTCTTGATCGCCCTTTCTGCACCCCTAACCCTTAAAATCCATGGTAACTGTCGGCAAACTACTTTTATCTCGCCAATTGGTGTCGGTGATTTACCGAATGGCCCTGAATATCGCCGATCTCTCTTAATTTTTGGAAATTTTTGCGCTTGTACTTTTGATGAGCCCGATCTGGCTCGCCTAAGTGACTCGGCGACTGGTTCGGTGAGTCTTTCTGCAACTCAATTTCTGCATTTTTCTTGAAATTTCTCTAACGTTTTTCTATGTGGTTTGCAGGAATTGCTAGAACAATCTGAATGATAGTGCCATGCCGCCCCGCAAGCGAGCACGAGGGATTGTGATAAATGAGGACGCAGCTGCTTCCAGCGCAAAGGGCAAGAAGTTACCTCCGAAGAGAGGCAAGGGAAAGGGAAAAGCGACAATAGCTGAGACACCGGAGTATACAACTCTGGCAGTGAGGGAGAGTCATTTTATTCTCAGGCTTCATTCTCTGAGCCTGAAGACGACCAGTTGTTACAGGCCCGGCAAGCGGAGTTACGCTCCAAAGCTCGCCATGATCTGTCTAGGATTCCAGAACCTACCCCTCCAGCTACAGCTTCAGTGCCTCCTCCGGCACATATGGTGGTTCCTGCACCACCAGTTTAGGGTCCTGCTCCCTGGTCACTTAATCGGTTAAAGGCCAAGGGATTGAGGACCATCTTGGAGGAGAATAGATTGTCCACAGATGGCGTAGTGGACAGACATCCAAATATGTGGGACACCTTTCGGTTCCACAGGTTCGAGGTCTTCACCAGGCCCTATGGTCCATACATTCCCACCTGGGTCCGGGAATTCAATTCAGCGTACAGTGATCTGGTACCCCAGGGGAAGAAGAAGGCCAGTGCCTTCAGACATGTGGAGTCTGTGATGGTCTGAGGGAAGCAAGTAAGATGCAGCAGCAGTGAGATCAATATTGTATTTGAGAGGGCTACATACATTGAACACGAGTACCAGGGTATGATCACTACAGAGAATCTGGATGACCTGAAGGGTGGCTAGCCCCCTTGATTTCTGACACCACCCTGAGGTGGATTGAGGCCAGAGTGCCAATAGACAAGAAGGACCTTAACATAGCAGCTTGGTACTGGCTTGGCTTCATCAGCAGCAAAATCATGCCATCACAGAATGAGTCCATTCTCCGCCATCCAAAGGCAGCCTCCCTTGGGTCTATCATAGCCAGGAAGCGGCTGAATTTGGAATTGATTATCGAGCTGGAGATGGCCATGAGGGCCAAACAGCGCCTGACGTCCCTTTCCTTTCCAGTACTGATCACAGAGTTGTGTCGTTGGGTAGGAGTTCCTCATGATGAGAAGAGGGATGTTGAGTTTACACCCACATCTTCCACCGACATCCGGCGCATAGAGGCAGAGTACACACGGGACAAGGCTGATAGGAGGAGGGCATCTCCGGTAGAAATATCCCCGCAGATTGATGTTGATACGATACCTACAGGGGTAGCCTTGCCTACTCCGGCCTTTGGGTCTTCAGGTACCTCTAGCTCCGTTCCTTCTAGCACTCCGGGTACTTCATCTGCTCCCCCTCCCGCTAGGTCTGCTGCTGGCACTTCTACATCTAGACCTCCGATCACTCAGGCCATGCTTCTCAAGATGGGGCACCTAGCCCATTCTGCCAATGTGTGTACTTCCCGTCTAGAGGTCGAGATCCCCTGGATGATTGAGCGAGCTATAACTATTGCATTGACGCCTCTCAAGGCTTCTATTGATGCCCTCACAGCGAGAGTAGTGGTTTGTGAGTGAGGACGAAGATCTTCTGAGGAGGTGACGGCCTTGAAGGCTGATATTGTTGGGCTGAGGAAGGATGTGGACCAGCTGAAGTCCACAGACTTCGCTTCACTATTTGGGATGGTGGAAATCCTAGATGATCCGAGTGTCGATGTTCCAGCCTGTGCTAAGGTACCTTCGGCTACCACTGGAGATGATAGTAGGGTTGATGTTGTTGTTGCTGAATCCGAGGACGAGACAGATGAGGAGCGACTTGAGGTGCGAGATGAGGCTATTTATGAGGACATGTCTGATCTAGAGGGTGTCATGTTCGAGATAGCTAGACAGGCCTCCTTGAGGGATATTTCTATGGCAGGCTCCAGTGGAGCCAAGGCTGATGAGACACCAGAAACTGATGCCCCAACAGACGGAACAACTGAGATGCAGACTTCACCCAGGCCTAGCCTGGTAGGATGATTATTTTCCCATCCCTCTCTGTTATTTTTATACACTGTTTTTGTTTTAGTTGCATTTGAGGACAACTGCTTCTTTTTGTTGGGTGGGGTGAGGTATTTCCATACCTACCTCTTGTCTTGTGATTGTTTTGTGAATATTGGTTTCGTGTTGATGATATTTTTTTGAATATTGGGCTATGAACAATTTTTGTTCATTTATATATCTTGATCTTGCAGATGTTTTAGCTTGTGGCCCATTGTTTTGAATGAAATTCGTTTTGAACCTAATTTTAAAAATATGTTGCCACCTCTTTTGTGTGCGATTGTGGCTATTCTTGTGCAAATTTAAGTGTCGGTTCTTGTCAATACCGATGACTTGAAGAGTGCTCCTAATTGAACAAAATGAATGTACGACTACGATTAGGCAAACGAAGTTACATAGGCAATATGTGAACTTTTAGCATCTCGTTGTGACTAGTCGGTTGTCGAATGCACGAGACTCATTCGACAACCGGCTAGTCACAACAAGATGCTCAAAGTTCAGATATTGCCTATGTAACTTTGTTTGCCTCATCGTAGCCGCACATTCATTTTGTTCAATTAAGAGCACTATTCAAGTCATCGGTATGGACCATAACCGACACTCAAATTTGTACAAGAACAACCATAATCACACACAAAAGAGGTGAATTTTTTTTAAAACTTTGGGTCAAAACCATTTTCTATCAAAACAATGAGCCACAATTTATCAAAAACCACAATTTCACAACCATGATATATTTAAAACCCAATAAGCTTAATATTCACAAAAATATCCCACAAAAGAGGTAGGTATGGAAATATCTCATCCTACCAACAAAAAAATACAGTTGTCGTCAAATGGAACTAAAACACAACAGTCAATAAAATAACAGAGAAGGAGGTAAAAATAATCATCCTGCCAGGCTAGGCCTGGGGTAAAGTCTGCATATCAGTCACTCCATCTGTCTGGGCATCAGTGCCCGATGTCTCAGCATCCTTGGCTCAACTGGAGCCCACCATAGTAGTATCCTGAAGCGATGACAGTCTGGCAATCTCGTACATGGCACCCTCCAAATCAACCAAGTCCTCATAGACAGCCTCATCTCGATCACCAAGCCGCTCCTCATCCGTCTGAGCCTCAGAATTATCATTAGCGTCATCAGCTCTAACCTCATCTCCAGTGGTAGTAGCTGGAGGCACATCTGAACAGGCTGGAATATCTGAGCTCGGGACATCTGGTATGTCCACAGTACCAAAGAGCCTGGAGAGGTTGGTGCACTTCATCTCGTCCAAATCTTTATGGAGTCCCAAAAGATCGGCCTTGAAGCCCATCAACATATCATCAGCTCCTAGTCCTCTCTCACACACCTCAACTCTCACAGTAAGGGCATCGATCGAAGCTCTGAGAGGTGTCAACACAGCAGAAATGGCTCTCTCGATCATCCCAGGAACCGCGGCCTCTAACTGGGAGGCACGCATATCAGCAAATTGGGCCAGATGCCCCATTTTGAACAGCATCACCTGGGTGATTAAAGCTCGAGATGCAGAAGTAGCAGCAGCAGATCTAGTGGGATGGAGTGTATTAGAAGTACTCGGGGTTTCAGAAGGAGTGGAGCTAGAAGTACCTGAAGGCCCAGTGGCTGGAGAAGGCAAGACTGCCTCTGCAGGTTGCGTATCAATATCAACCTCCGGGGCTTCCCTTCTCCTATCAGCCTCATCTCTCTTTTACTCGGCCTCAATATGCCAGATGTCAGTAGATGAGGTAGGTGTTACCTCCACATCCATCTTCTGATCTCTAGGAACACGGTCCCGTCTGCACAGTTCAGTGATGACACCAGGAATGGAAGCAAAGTCTCTCTCTGTTTGGCTCTCATGGCCATTTCCTACTCAATCAGCATCCCTAAATTCAGCCCCGGATGACTAATGATAGACCCAAGACAAGCTGCCTTCGGGTGTCTGAGGATGGACTCGTTCTGGGATGGCATAATAGTGTTGCTGATAAACCCGAACTAGTACCGAGTTGCCATATTAAGATCCTTGTTTTCTATGGGTGCACCTGCCTCTATCCACTTCGGGGTGGCATCAGATATAAGAGGTTCCAGCCAACCCTTCAGTTCCTCCAAGGTCTTTTTCTGGATTAGAACCATATAACCGTGCATAAAGTCATAAGTGCACCCCAGATCAACATTGATGTCAGAACTGTCGCACTTCACCTTCTTGCCTCAAACTTTCACATGATCAACCGGCCTGAACATGCTGGCCTTCTTGTTCCCCTTAGGAACCAGCTCACCATAGGCTGAATAAAACTCCCGGACCCAATTAGGAATGTAGGGGCCCCGGGGTTTTGTCAAAATTTCAAACTTGTGGAACTTGAGAGTGTCCCACACTGTTGGATATCTGTCAACCACACAATCTATGGACAATCTATCCTCTTCTAAGAGTGTCCCTCGGCCTTAAATCGGTTGAGTGATCGAGGAGGAGGACCATGTACTGGTGGTGCTGGGACTACCGTCTGTGTCGGAGGAGGCACTGGAGCTGAAGCTGGAGGGGTAGGCATCGGAATCCTAGACGGATCATGAAGAGATTGGGAGCGTAGCTCCACTCTCTGGGCCTGCAACAGTTAATCATCCTCAGGCTTAGAGATAAAAGCCTGAGAGTGTCTCTGCGACTCACCCTCACTCTTAGAGGTGGTGAGGTGATTCTCATAGAGACCCTCACTGTCTGAACTATCCTCCTCTGATGTCACAACTGCGGGCGCTTTGCCCTTTCCCTTACATCCCTTTGGAGGTAGTTTTGTGGCCTTTGCCCTTGATGCAACTGCATCCTCATTTATGGTTATTCCTCGTGCCCGCTTTCGGGGCAGTGTGTCTCTGCTGGAAACCTTGGGTCTAGTCTTTACTGCAAACAACATAGAAAAAAGTCAGAAAAAGTTCCATAAAAAATGCAGAAATAAAGTTGCAGAAAGACTCGTCGAACCGGTCAGCGAGTAGCCGAATCACTTCGGCGAGCCAAGTCGGGGTCGCCAAAATTTCCGGCATAAAAATTTCAAAAACTTAAATCTGGTCACAATTTTCCAGGGCCTTTCGGCAGATCACCGACACCAATCGGTGAACTAAAAGTAGTTCGCCGAAAGTTACAGTGCATTTTAAGGAAATAGAGGCGCAGAATGGCGATCAAGAAGTACTTTTGGCAAGTCGCCGAGTTCACTCGGTGAGCACATGCGTATCCCCGAAAGTTATGGAACACAAACTCAACATTTAGAGAATTAAAGGGAAATCTAGGGGGACTTAGGCGAACCACCGAACCAATTGGCGAGCTTGACCTAGCTCGCCAAATGGCCCTTCGTTCTAGTTTTCTACCCCATTCTTAAAAATCCAACCCGCAACCCACGAAATTAAAATTAAACACATACACTATGTTCATCTGGGTGAACACATACTGAAGGATTTTATGGTCTGTGAACACATCTACGTGAACACCATATAAGTAGTGTCTCCAAATCTTAAGTGCAAACACCACTGTTGTAATCTCGAGGTCATGAGTCAGATAATTCTTCTCATGCACCTTAAGTTGTCTAGAAGCATAAGCTATAACCTTACCTCGCTGCATCAGCACACAACCTAAGCCGACTCTGGACGCATCACAATAGATAACATAACCGTCCGAACCCTCTGGTAGAGTCAAAACAGGAGTTGTAGTCAACCTAGTTTTCAGCTCTACGAAGCTTTTCTCACAATCATCTGACCGCTGAAACTTAACCTTTTTCTGAGTCAACTTAGTCAATGGAGAAGCTATGGATGAAAATCCTTCCACTAACCTTCTGTAATAACCAGTTAGACCCAAGAAACTTCTGATATCTGTAGGAGAGGTAGGTCTGGGCCATTGTTTCACCACTTCTATTTTCGGAGAATCCACTCGGATCCCTTCGATAGATACTATATGCCAGAGGAAAGCAACTGATTGTAACCAAAACTCACATTTGCTAAACTTAGCAAACAACTGGCGATCTTTGAGAGTTTGCAAAACAACTCTCAAATGAGTCGCATGTTCTTCCTCATTCCTATAGTAAATGAGGATATCATCAATAAAGACGATATAAAACAATTCCAAATACTACTTGAACACTCTATTCATCAAATCCATGAAAGCTGTAGGAGCATTGGTTAGTCCAAATGACATAACTACAAATTCATAATGACCATACCGAGTTTTGAAGGCTGTTTTCGGAATGTCACTACCTCTGACTTTGAGTTGATGATAATTTGATCTGAGGTCTATCTTAAAAAATTGACTAGCTCCCTGAAGTTGGTCGAACAAGTCATCAATCCTGGGGATGGGATACTTATTCTTGATTGTGACTTTGTTCAACTACCGATAGTCAATGCATATCCTAAGAGAACCATCTTTATTTTTCACAAACAACACTGGTGCACCACATGGCGAAATACTAGGTCTGATGAAGCCCTTATCTAGAAGGTCTTTCAACTGCTCTTTCAATTCCTTAAGCTCAGTTGGAGCCATTCTGTAAGGAGGAATATAAATAGGTTGGGTATCTGGAAGGAGATCAATTCCAAAGTCGATTTCCCTTTCGGGAGGAACTCCGAGAAGATCTTCTGGAAACACTTCTGGGAACTCATTAACTACTGGAACTGACTCAAGAGTTGGGGTTTCAGAGCTTGAATCCTTAACCTGCACTATATGATAGAGATAACCCTTAGAGACCATCTTTCTGGCCTTAAGGTAAGAAATAAATTGACCCATAGGCGCTACGCTACTACCCTTCCATTCTAAGATTGGTTCGTCTGGAAACTTAAAACGAACAATCCTAGTTCTACAATCGACTGAGGCATAACCGGAATGTAACCAATCCATGCCTATAATGATATCGAAGTCTACCATTTCTAACTCTACAAGATCTGCTGAGGTGACTTTCTGAGAGAATGTGATACGACAATTTTTGTATACCCGTCTAGCTATAACTGGGTCACTGACTGGCGTAGAGACTGAAAAGGGTTCTGAGAGAGTTTCTGGACTAACATCGAATTTGACTGCTATATAAGGAGTTACAAATAAAATAGTAGCCCCTGGATCTAACAAAGCATAAACATCTAAGTTAAAAACTCGTAACGTACTAGTGACCACATCAGGAGAATCTTCTTGATCCTGGCGAGCCTGAAGAGCATACAACCTGTTTTGGCGCTGACCGCCACCTGTACCAGATGAGTTACCCTGTTGAGTCTGGCGACCTTCTGGTGCTGCTGAAGTTGTGGACTGAGCACTACCATTATTTCCTCCTTGACAATGCTTAGAAGAAGGACAGTCTCTCAACCTGTGACCAGACTGACCACACCAAAAGCATCCTTCCTTTCCTGCAAGACACTCGCCCGGATGGTTATTACCATACTTAGGACAAGTTGTGTAGGTTCTGGTACCTGAAACACTCCCTTGAGACTTAGAGCCTAACGCCCTACCTTTCTTATCCTGTCGGAACCTGGAGGATGGAGCACTAGCTGATGAAGGTGCCAGAGCTGAAGATTTCTGCTGAAACTGAGAGCAATTTTCACCACCCGATATCTATTGAGAGTACTCATAGTTACCTGTTCTAGCTTTCTTGTTGTCCTAAGCTATTTCCTTTAGCTTATTCCCCTTAACCTGCTCAGCATGGTTCATAAGCCTAGAGATGTTCATATTTTCCAGCAACATAGCATTTCTGCGCTCTGTTTTCACTAAGTCTAACATTCCATAAAAAACTTGTTCATTTGAGCCCTGGAATCGGCAACCATGTGAGGAGCATACCTTGATAGTTGGGTGGACTTGAGTCCATATTCTTGGACGGTCATGTTACGTTGCCTCAAGTTCATGAACTCCTGAGCTCTTGCCTCCCTCAACTCTCTGGGAAGAACCTGTCTAGAAAAGTCTCACTAAAGCATTCCCAAGTGATAGGAGTTGCATCTGTACCCCTGTTCTCTTTCCATTGAGTATACCAGATATGAGCTACATCCTTAAGCTGATATGATGCCAACTCTACCCTATTATTACCTATCACTTGCATATAACTTCTTAAAATATCTGAAGATCTTGACATAAACACAAGATTTAACTTATTAAAATCTCAAAATGCAGGAATGATCAAAAAAGGGAATGAATTAACACTAACCCGAGTAAACAAAAATAAAATAAAATGCAAAGAGATGTAGATTCAATCACTACTCTAGGAAAACTTTGCTACTTTAAATATCAGATTGAATCACTACTCTAGGCAAACTATGCAATTTTAAAGATCAGATTGAATCACTACTCTAGGCAAACTTCATTATTTAAAAGATCAATTCACTATCTTTCCCCAAAAAATATAAACGACAAGATTCACATACACTAAACGGATTGATGTTTCATTAATCTTGATAATTAAATATTATCTCCCTGTCTAAAAGAAGAAATATTAATGTTACACCTTTCCTTATCTATTTGGTTATTAAAGTAGGAGGATAAAAAAGAGAATAGCACCAAATGTACCACATAGCGGGAATTATGATATACATTAACACACCAAAATTGGACAACAAGTATTTATTCGATAAAATACTCTTCTACCAGACCTTGCACTATTATAAATATAACTATTCTTCGATAAGTAGGAAGAATTTAGTCAATATCATATTTGAGTCAATTCCAAGGATATAAACTAAAGTACGAGCAACATGAAATCTTGAGCTTCCTGTAATACTTTCTTTTAATACAAATAACTAATATAATCAAACAAACACAAAAAAAAAAAAAAATCTTTAAGAGGGAAGATGATGGAAGAAATGTTTAGATCCATGCCCAGAACTCATTTATACACATCCTATTCTGAATAACGATTATATTTAATAAAATACCAACAAATCATCTTATCACAATATAGAAAAGAAGGGTTACGGGTCACAAAATCTAGACAGAAATAAATGAGGAAGAAACTCACTGCTCTATATACCAGAGAAAGAAATGTGAATAAGAAAGTTAGCCCATGACAATAGGTAGTCCTCTTCGGTGTGCACCAAACTCACCACACGATTTAGGTGGAGATGGTGTGGACCATGTTTTCTTATGGCTTCACTAGTTAGTTCAAAACCCTAAGCTTTAGAGAATGAAATGACTAAGAAGGAGTCT
This sequence comes from Solanum etuberosum, assembly GCA_029582245.1. Lineage (NCBI taxonomy): Eukaryota > Viridiplantae > Streptophyta > Magnoliopsida > Solanales > Solanaceae > Solanum > Solanum etuberosum. The sequence continues at coordinate 7,248 of JAJONR010006630.1, read as the reverse complement.
TTGATGAACTCGTCCATCGACAATGATAGCTTCCGATCGGATTCTCAAAGATTATATCAAAAACAGGCGCGATATTTTCAATCTTAATATGGAATTGTTCAACTCCAATTTATGGAAACAAGAGAATTGAGAATTATGGGTCTTCTTTGGAAGCCACAAGGACAACCTGATTTTAAAGCAATTTGGGTCTTTTTATCTAGTAATCTTTTCATTATATTAAAAACAATTGGTGGCGATTGAGTTGCTGAAGATTTGTGGTGATACTCCGCTTTTTAGAAATTTTAGAAATTCGGCAGAAAATTGTTATATGGAGGGAATATTATTATTTTAGGCAAAATTTGATATATGGAGGGAATATTATTATTTTAGGTAAAATTTTATGATAATTAATAGGGTACAGACTTAAAGTTTGGCTTTTTAGAATTATAAAGATAAAACACTTGAAAGTGTAGCCATATGTATAAATAAGTGTTGACAAATATTTTATGATTTGGCAAAGCTTAAAAGGGGTAGCCTATAATTTTAAAGAGCACACTTCAAGAGCGTTGCCAAATATTTCGTGGCCAAAAGCCTTGTACCCATGTCACAACTTGAAAGTGTTCCCTTAGATAATTTTGGCAACACTTTTAAAGTGTTGTTTAGAATTAGTGTGGCCGTAGACCAAATTTATTGTAGTGTAGGTTGTTTAGGATTGACATTTAGATAAGACTAAAATAAGATTCTAGGCATAGATACATTGAGACCGAAAGATGATTAATGTCAATCAAGATGACTTAGCTTATTCATGGATGTTCATCACTATAGAGAAGCACAGTTACCCCTATGTGATATCGATTTCCAATCTCCACAACCCTAGATTACTTGTTAACTCTTAAACTCTTCAATATGTTTAGTTTAATTGCGAAAATTGATAATCAAAACTTTATAATAAGTTGGTTGTACCATCCATCTAATAGTTTTTACTATTTCAAATGAACTAAATTGAAAGTCCAAATTTCTAGATAAGGAATTCTCTACGATATACTATTCCCTGTGAGATTCAACCTAGACTCTTTGTTGGTTTTTTTTACTGAATATCATCTCTCACTCCTTTAATTTGTTTTGGAGGGTGATTTGAGTGTTATTAAAAAAAGGTGCCACGGTCGGGGAGTGGTGGTTTAGAATTCTAGTTGAAAAATTAGATTTTTAATTTTCTTTAGTTCTAGTAGATTTGTTGTTGGGTGTCGTTGTTGGCTGATTTGCAGGTTTACAACTTGAGTTACCATAGGAGTGACAATGATAGTCACTATGGTAAAAAGGAAAACATGGGTGATTCATATAACATGTCCATTAATATCATTCAAACCACGGGAACAATCTGGATACCTCCCACAACCAGGAGGACAATGTTTCTCATCACCAGAACTATGATACAATTGCTCCAGATAAAAGGATTTTTTTGGGATCTAGCTCATGAGGATCCCCATGAACACCTTAGGAAATTCAAGGAGGTATGTGGACCCTTTCTGTTCAAGAATATCTTCCAAGAATCCGTAAGGTTGAGGTTATTCATGTTCTCTTTAACAGGAGAGGCTACAATATGGTTGGCAGAATTGCCAAATGATTCAATCGGTTCATGGGAAGAGCTAACTGGTTTCTTCTTGGAGAGATTTTTTCCACCCTCGAAGATGGTAAAACTTCGTCTATGAATCAAAAATTTCAAGCGTATTGGAGGTGAGCCTTTTCATGAAACATGGCTGAAGTTCAAGAAGTTACTTTGGCAATGTCTAACGCTTGGCGTTCCAGACAATTTGTTGTTGCAATACTTCTATTGCAACCTTGATTTGGTCAACAAAGGTGTGGCTGATCAGTTAGTCCAAGGTGGATTAATGATACAACCATATGATGTTCCTGCATTATTGTTAGATGATATGACTAAGGTAAATTAGGCATGGCACACTAGAGAGGACAAAGTGCCTTTTCTACAAGTGGGTTTGAGCAAATAACAAGTCAAGAAGGACCATGAAAGAGATGAAAACATAGTCAAAATGATGACCCAAATAGATTTGTTGTCCAACCATGTCATGGGAGGTGGAACCAATTCGGTAAATGCAGTTGGAACCAATAGTTGGCAGTGCCCGACTGATGCCAAATTTGAGGCATTATACAATGAGGAAGTTCAATACTTGGGAAATCAATTGGGGGGGGGGGTTCTCACACCAATTATCAACGTCAAGGTGGGAACCAAGGTTGGAATAAGGATAGAGATGGTGGTTGGAAAGACTGGTGGGGTGGAAACTTGAAAGATCAGGAAATGGATAATGATAGATACATGCCTCCCCATGATCATCCATGCCCAAAAGAACTAGCTGGGCTAGAAGGAAGTCGGACTGATGACATGCTTGTAAGGATCAACAACAAGGTTGACGTGTCCGATAAGGTGTTGAAATATTTAAAAAATAACTTCTCCACTTTATCCCAGATGGTGACTTCACACTCAGTTTCTATCAAGAAGCTGGAGACCCAACTGGGTCGAATTTCCACTCAACTAAATCTGAGGAAAAAGGGAAGTTTTCCTACTGACACCATCTCGAACGCTAAAAATGATTGTTTAGTTTGAGCTATATGTCGTGCTACGATGTTAAATAAGGCGCTTCTTTGGAGGAAACCCAAGTCTTTGTTTTTGTTTATACTGCTTTCAAATAACGTGCATTGTAAGTGCAAGTTGAGAAGAGGTTGGAAGATTCAAAAGGGAAGCATAGGAGATGTAAAACCCAAACTGCAATCCGCCGAAGGCATTATGCGGACTAATTATATCCGCCTTTCGAGCTTAAAAACATGGAAAAGTGCACTGTCAAGATCGGCGATGTCACGAACCAATGTACACCCTAGATGTGACATGGAGTATAAGACCCCGAGAGGCCCTACACAAGAAACTTAGCATACATAAATAAGATAATAGAATGTAATGAGTTTAAAAGACAGTTCATATAATAAAAGAATTTTGTCAAAACAAAGCGAAAGTCTACAGAGTCTCAAAATCCATCTATTACATCAACAGTGATCAGGACGTAAGCCGTACATCACATACAATATCAAAGAAATATAAAGATAATAACCAATAAAGGTTCGTCCTTAGAACATGAGGACTCACCAATCTTTAACACCTACTAAGTGATCCCTAGCCACGAAGATGTCGAAGAGGAGCATTGGATCCTACATTAGTGAAACAATGTGCAAGCGTATGCATTAGTACCAAAATGTACGAAGTATGATAGTAATGCATAAAAGTTATGAAGTATTCCTAAAATGACTTTCCGTGTTATGAAAAGACCTAGTCAAAACATAAGATTAGAGGGTTAGAAAACATAAATCGTAATCATGGTCAATGCAAGTAAAATCATCATTGAAAATATGTGAAATACTTCTTCAAGTAACCTTAGTTCATTATAATTATGGGAAGTAGCCTCAACTGACATAGAGACCATGTGAGCTATAACATGGAATCCAGTGTAATGCTCCCACACTGAAAAAAGAGTGTCCTACTTGCCAAGGTAGAACCATGAACTTCTAGATTACGTGGATTCACTAGCTAATGTCTATAGTAATACCATCATCCTATGTGGGGACATAGGTATGGGATACGAATATTGCTACTAGAAACCCGTCCTCTAGCTACGGGAGAGCTTCTATCTCAATATCCTCTTGGTGCTAAGCATAAATCCCACATAATAGTTATTAATCTTGACTTGTCTTATCTTTAAAAGATATGGGTAGTCACCACTTGTCTTATCATAGGATAGGTCCTTAGACCATGAGTTAGAAAACCTTTCACCATCCATAATATTTTCATAATATCTTTAAAACCCATATTCATTTACTCGATGCTAGAGATGCCCTACTACTAATGGAAATAGTTTTTAAAGCGTGATCTATGATCATTTATGGCATATCTGAAAACCATACTAATCAAGACCTAATTTGGGGAAATAGCCCGAAAAGTAAAGAGGGCAAGTCTAGATGTCATTCATGTCATGTGGCCAAGCTTCATAGAACATATAGATATCTTCATTTATAAGGTTTCTCAACTCATAATCATTACTTTCATAAAAAACATGCATATCTTCATAAATTCATCTTTCATAGTTCAAGACCCACATTGTATCACCATAACTTAAAAAACATGGGTTATGCATGGGTTCATTGGGATTCATCTTAAAAACATGCAATTACTTCAATTCATGCATAAAAAGTCATAAACAATCAATTGGATCAACATTGAAAGGGACCCATGACATGGAAGAAAATCCTAACTTAAATTGGAGATTTTTAACTTGTAAATTGGAGAATTTAAGAACCCTATGGAGGAAAGATCTCCATAGGTGAACACTATCATTCCTTGATGCCAAGAGCTTACATTAAATGGTGAAATTGGAGATTTGACATGAAACCCTAGTCTTCTTTTTTAAGCTTCTAGAGAGAGAAATATTGGAGAGGATGAACTTGTTCTTCTTTTAGGGATTTGAGAGAATGAATTGAGTTAGGAGATTTTGGGGGTAAAAACACTTATATAGGGTTTCTCATAAAGGGTAAAACGACAAGGTATTGGGCTAGAATAATTAGGAAAAGACCCAAAAGCCCTTAAAAAAATCACTGACGACCTCACCAACGACCAGACCTACAGTCCGTTGGGCGGACCACAGACCGTCCTGGTTGGTCTTGGGTGAGATCAGAGACCACTGATTTTGGACTCCTAACGACAGAACCATGTACGGTCTATGGGTCCACCTATGGGTCGTACATCTCAACTGTGGGTCTTAATATTTGACTCTAATATTTCTCTAAGTCTGAAACTCTTCTACGAGACCTTCCTACGACTCATGGATAGGACAACAGACGGTCCTGGTGAACCGTATAAAAGTACTGGAACTTGACATTTTGGAAAATTGGACTGGTTGACCACGGTCCCACCTACGGTCAGTGATGCGACATGCGAACCATTGGTGGCTCTGTCTGTGCTGGCACCAGAGTTTTTGGAAAACTGAAATTTCCATCTTTTTGAATCTGCGGTGTTACAATATCTCCCCATTAGAAACATTCATCCTCGAATGGAACTTAAACTAGCACGAAAAGAGTAGGAGAGATACTAACAACCCAATCATTAATGCAACAACTTCATCAAAATTCACATAACCAAGGAGGAACCTCGACTCCAAGCTAAAACATGTTCAAAACATCTTTTCCATAAGGTCTATATGTAACTCATACTCAAATGCACATAAACATAAAGCAATCAATTAAACCAAATCATGTTTTTCATGAGCATGCATGCATGAGGAAACATGAGGATGACTAAGACATGTGAGCCCTAAAGAGTGAACCATGAGGGCTAAGGCCTCAGGCTATGCTAGAAGATAGAAGGAAAAAGATAAGGATACTAAGACATCACATCGCCTCCGCCCTGTCACATACCAAACCATAACAAGGAACTCTTCTAAAGTGAAGATAGTTCTACTCACACATATCCATGAAGCACACTATCTCCCACTTGGGAGCAAACCCTACTAGTCCTTTCAAATCCATCTCCCTCAACCCAAGAATAACACCAAAGTCTTAAGAACCTTTGAACAATTGATACAAGTAAACACTTAAGAAATTTCCACAAGGATTTCGAGGACTACTCCAAACACAATCACCATACACGAAATCTTACCATAGCCAATAAAACACTCAATATGAAGCAATGCATACCCACAAGCTTAAAGACCATAACTTACCAATTACCGCATCCGGGGAACTCTCATGATCCTGTCGAGTCTGAAGAGCATAAAACCTATCTTGTTTTCGACCACCAGTAAGACCTGACGAAGGGTAGGGTTGAGCCCGTCGATGATTATCTCCCTCATATATAGCAACCCATGGACAATCCCTTATCTTATGATCCATCTTTTTACAAACAAAACATGCATTTGAACCGGCTAGAAACTCACCCTTATGTCTTCTCCCACACTCCCGACATTCGGGCCACATTTTCTCACTAGAACCCTTACCTTGAGAATGACTACTTCCACTGGACCTTGAATGTGAAGAATCACCATCATCCCTTCTTGCCCTCTTTGAATCCCTAGTTTTCTCCATGTACCATCAACTGAGAGCGATCCATCTCCTTAACAAGTATGCAGGTTATACATTCTTTGTCCACTAAGTTGGTAGCACGCGACACAAATTTACTCATCATTTCCCTTGGATTGGTAACAATAGTTAGAGCATATTTGGACAATTGCATCAATTTCAAAGCATACTCCTTCACACTCATATCCCCTTGACGAAGGTTAATAAACTCAAGTACTTCTACCTCCCTCATATCAAGGGGAAAGAACCTATCAAGAAAATCAAACTTCAGTTTCTCCAAATCAAGAGGACTCGCATCAACCGCCCTCTCTTCCTTCAATTGGTTGTTCCAAACTTGAGCAACACCCTTAAGTTGATAAGCGACCAAATTTTCCTTTTCTACCGGTGCCACTCCAATGATCATCAAAAACCATATGCACTTCATCAATGAACCCTTGAAGATCTTCCTCAACTTTAGACACAAGAAATTTTGGAGGATTCATCCTAGTAAAGTTTCTCACTCTAGCTGCCACCGTAGCCATATTTGGGTTTACGGGAGCCACAATCTCCCTATTTGCTTGAGCTGTCATAGCTTGGGACAATACATGAAGTACCACTCGAAACTCATTATTAGTAACTTGCTCGGCCAAAGAGTCGACCGGCACTTAAGAAACCTCTTGTCTCACATTCTCATGAACATTCCTTCTCACGGGATTCCTTCATGCAGGCATATTCAGAAAACCATAAATAGGGGTTAGGAAAGAAGGACACCTAGAGTTACACTCTATCATACGACTTTAGAATAATGAAAAAAGTGGAACTGCCTAAATATCTTATAGCTTCTCATTCATAAATGTGGCGTGCTTCACACTTATGGAAAAGACTCTACGTGACGTGACTTATGAGAAATCCTAGGACCTTTCTAAACCTTGGGTCTAATACAAAGTTTGTCACAACCCAAAGTACACCCTAGTAGTGACATGGCGTATAAGACCCCGAGAGGCCCTACACAAGCCACATAGCATACATAAACAAGATAATAGAATCTAACAAGTTTAAAAGAAAGTTTATATCATAAAAGAGTTTTGTCAAAATGAAGCGAAAGTTTACATAGTCTCAAAAGAGATCTATTACATCAAGAGTGATCGGGACGTAACC
>JAJONR010006629.1:0-15375 GCA_029582245.1 Solanum etuberosum | reverse complement strand
CTATTTCCAATTTAGTTCTTTTTGGAACTCAAGGTGTTACATCTAGTGACCTTAACACTTAAGAAATTTTAAATTCCTCGGTAAAATCCTACTCACAATGAAGGATGGTTCGAGTCTTAGCACAAAAAATTTCTGGGGTGTTACATCTACTTTCCAACGCCACCAATTTCGCATCAATCCAATTTCTGAGTCGAAAGTCATGACTATTTTAGTAACCTATACAGTGCTGTTACGAATTAGCCGACGGAAAAATATTAAAAAGGGTTGTTTTTATTTTTTTACCTCCAAGAAAATCCTAAACGAATTTCTTGACTAATAAAAGGCTCAAAACAATCAGATTTTCATCTTGTAGTCCATCATTCTCTTCTCTCTCAAACCCTAGGGCAAAACCCTAAGGAAAAATCAAAGTAGAAGACTTCATTCAAGATTCTTTCAATCTTTTTCAAGATTCTTCTTCAAGGTAAGTTTTTCTCAAAGATTCCATTCTTTTCAACTCAAATTCCTTCATACAATTATCTATCACTAATGAAAATCATAATTCTTGGCCATAGAGATTTCAAGAAACTAAATCAAGAATCTCAAAAAAGGTTTTCTTGATTGTTTACCTTCAAGCTAGGGTTTCAAGGCTTCTAATCAAGTTCTTCTTCAAGATTCTTCAAGAACCTTGTTCTTTCAGGTATGTAAGGATATCATAGAGTTGGACTAGTTCGTCCTCACTCCCTACATCTACTTTCAGATCAGTAAAAGTGTAATCTAGGATACTTTCCCTAGATTTGAGTATTCTTGAGATAAGTTTATTTTGAGTTCTTGAATTCATGTTTCTTTTAAAAGTTCTATTCCTAATTATCAAATTGCTATATTGTTATTGAGATCCTTCATATAATGAATCAAAACTCTTGAATTCATAATTCAAATTCAAGAGAGAGTTAAGAGTAGAGTCTAAGAAAGTCTTTGAGTTCAATTGTGAATCCTTTGAGATCAACTATCGATTTGAGCTAAGTTTTGAGGAAGTAAGTATGAGAATGAAAAGAGTCATATACATGAGTTTCATATTGTTATGTAGACCCTTGAGTCGAGTCGTTCATGCCCATAATTCCGCATGAACTCCCTAAATTAAGTATCTTTGAGAGGAGTAGTATCTTCAAGTTTTAAGTCTTGAGTATTGAGTTCCTAATCCCTTTTGAGATTTTATTCCTAATCATAGTACTATTACATATTATCCATGAAGTCTTTGAGTTGAGTAGTTCATGCCAATAATTCTGCATGAACCCTATAAGTCGAGTAGTCTTGAGACGAGAAGTATCCTTGAAGTCCTTGAGTTGAGATTGTTCATGCCCATAATTCTGCATGAACCCTCTGAGTTGAGTGTTCTTGAAACGAGTATTACCATTAAAGTTCTTGAGTTCTGAGTTTTTGAGTCTCGAGTATTGAGTTATAGTTATGGTTATTGAAAACCTTGAATTGAGTCGTTCATGTCCATAATTCGGCATGAACTTTATTCTGAAAAGTCTTGTACAATTTTTTTCTAAAATTGTTTTAAGACTTGAGCACTTGAGTTGAGAAAGAGTAGAGTCGAGTTCATTTTCTTCAAAATGATATATGGAAAGTATGTATTCCCAAGAGTAAATATTTTCACATTTAAAAGATAGGAAACACCGATTTCCAAAAGAGCCTTTGAGCTAGTTTTCAGTAAAGTGTAAATGTTTTCACATTTAATTAAGAGAGGAAACACTGATTTCCAAGAGAGCCTTTGGGATAGTTTTTGAGCAATTATCTCAAATCACAGAAAGAGTTATGTTTTTAAACATATGTGCTAGTTTCATTTTTGGGAGTAGTATTGAGCACCAATATGGGGGAGAGTTCAAACAACTCACAGCCCCCATAAATCATGTAGCCAACGTGGGTAGAAAAGGGTCATACTTTTTAGATGATTCTTAGTGCTTTTTAGCATAGACTAGTGGATCCACTTAGTAGTTAGGTTCTATACCCCCGGCAAGGTATAGGACGGCCCTGGCAGTGTGAGGCAAAACATTGTATCATCACATAGCTCATAGTGATGGTTGTCGGTTAGAGAAACTCCCACAGAGATATTTTGTATTCTTATATACACAGAGTTTATTTTGTATTTTCATATACAAACAGAGTTTATATTGTATCCTTGCATACAAACTAAGTTACTATTGAATTTTTCAAATACATTGAGTTGCTTTCTACTTTTTTAAAAGCTTTCCATATATTGCATCTGTATTGTTGCTTTATATTGAGTGAGTATCCAGAGTTGAGTATCCAGGGTTGAGTACCCAGAGTCGAGTATCTTATTATTAAGTTGAGCCTTATTTCACTGAGTTGAATATCTTATCATTGAGTTGAACTATGTTTCTTATTCTTGAGTTTAGTTTAGTTGAGTGAGTTGAGAGGAGATAAGTATGTTTCTTTTTTATCAAGTTCAAGCTTATGTTTATGCTTTAGAATTCCCCTTACATGCTTGTACATTCCATATGGAGTTTGAGTTAGTTATGGTGAGCCTCCTTACTTCTGGAGGATTTTATTTACTTTTCAGTTTTGTCAGGATGTCGTGGGTCTTGTCCCGACTTCCATCTTTGTCATTTGGAGGCTTCATAGATAGACAGTAGAGTTTCAGAAGTCTGTTCATTTATTTTGTTAAATATTTTAAAGACTTAAGTTGCCTATTTTATGGCGAGTTGAATAATTTATTTTTATTCAGAGATTTTCATTTGAGTTAAAGCTTTGTAGTTGAGTTTCTTGATTTTTTATACAGTTTTTAAGCTTGTATGCTTGAGTTAGTCTTTCGCTTGTAGTCAGCCAGGATGAGGGTTCACTTGAGGACCAACAATGGTTCCCGAGTGCCGGCCACGTCCAAGGTGTAGGCTCGGGTCGTGACAAACTTGGTATCAGAGCACGGAGTTCAAGTTTCCTATGGTGTTTATGAAGCCGTGTCAAGTAGGATCTTATTTATGATTGTGAGGGTCCCACTTTTATAAATAAGTGACTACAGACATTTAGAAAAAGTTTCTCTTCTTTCATACTCTAAATCGTGCAGTAGAGCTGTGTCATAAGGAACTTATTTAAAACTCGTACATTTCTCAGATCCATTCGACTACCCTTCATACTAGAGGTGGTTGAACAGAAAAGTCAGTCCTTTATCGATGAGTTGTTCTTAGCAAAAAACTTGAGGAAGTCATGTGACTCCAGAGGGGATTGAGAGAAGCCCATGAGTGAGTAAGTGTTCAGTTTCAGAGGAATGCACTCATGTTCATATGAATCGTGCATTTGCACAAAAAGCAAGTTGTACTCTTTTCCTTAAGCTTTGTTTTAGCTGAGACCTTTAAGAGGATGGTATGTTTAGATATTGGGTAATATCTTTACCCGAAAAGGTAACATGAGTTACAAGATCACGAGCAATAGTAGTGAAAGTGCCCAGAGTTAGGGGAAAGTATGCAGAGGTATAGAGATGTATGAAAGGGAGATAGTGATGGGCAGATTATGTTATTATAGTCAGGAACCCAGTAAGTTATTGATGAGGAGATTTCCCTTATAGGTAGACTAAGAAGCAATGAGTTGTGAAGATCTCATGATAGGAGGTAGAGTAAGAGTTGCTAGTCAAGATGAGATAGAGTATATATATTTTCAACAAAAATAAAGTTGATGCCGATGTGCCATCGTGTTAGAAGAGGCTAAATGTATGTATTGAATAGAAGAGTAGAGTATTCATGAAGTGATAGATCTAAACTAGGCTTATGATATATTTCAGAGGGACATGATGTTCAGAAGGTTATAGAACTGATCAAGTAATGAGGTATAGTATAGTAGGCGAGCAATCATATTGATATTCGGGTTTAGTAATGAACATTGTCATGATCAAAAGAATGGAAACATGGGGGTGATGATGTTAGTCTTGAGATTTGATCCGGAAGACTTGACATAGAGTAGGTGAGGAATTGAGATGTTAGCTCCAATAAATGTGAGTGGTACAAGTGAGAGATCCTAACCTTTAGATAAGGGCAGATAAGAACAATGTGGCTAAGTCAAAAGGGTAAAAAGAGCATTAAGAAGGGTACCGAGAGGGTATGTAATCAGAAGAGGTTAAGAGAAACACCTTAGAAAGAGGTTTTAGTACCTGCTTATGGAGAGTTCGGTAGTCATGAGATAAGCTTCTCCCAAATGTTAGAGTAAAAGAGGATGTACACCAGTTAGAGATGATGAAATAGATCCCTAGCTTTCAAGTGTCAGCTTTAGACCTAAGGGGGAGATGACAAGATGACAAATCAAGTCGAGTGTTCGAGAATAAGATAGTAATGAGTTCCAAAGAGTATGAGAGATATCTTTTCAGAGGTCCTGTTAGTAATGGAGTTATTAGAAGTACTAAGTTTGAATGTAGTGTTGTTAAACTTTAGGTGGTTCTTGATATGAGCCCAATGTGGTGGTAAAGAGTAATAGTCTTGGGATGAGATTCCCTATAGAGAGGTATAGAACCTGAACCTAAGGATTTGGGTCAAGCTTGAATATAGTAAGAGCATACCATTAGACGCAGACCTTAGTAAGAGTAACCCATTCCATACCCAGTCCAGTCGTCATTCGAGGACGAATGATCCCAAAAGGGACATATTGTAACACCCCAGAAAATTTTGAGCTAAGACTCGAACCATTCTTCGTTGTGAGTAGGATTTTATCGAGGAATTTAAAATTTCTTAAGTGTTAAGGTCACTAGATATAGCACCTTGAGTTCCAAAAAGAACTAAATTGGAAATAGCAAAATTTGAAATTTTGCAAGTTATGTTTAAGTTATGAGTTTTTGGTCAACTTCAAACGATCATAACTCTCAGTACAGGATAAGTTAGGTGGGCTACAAGATAGCTAATGAAAGGTCTTTGAATTATCTTTCTAACGCCACCGAGTTTTCTAAGTTTTGAGGTCGGATGAGTAAGATATGCCCTTTTGAAGTCAAGCTATACAGTTAAGGAAAGTTACCTGAAAATAGTAAGGGGTATTTTGGTATTTTCCTTACCCAATCAGATTTAATTCATTTTTAGTAAGGTTTTAAGGGTCTAATCCTATTATGTTCAGTTTTAAAGTCTTAATATACGCCTATAGTTTTAGTTGAGAGTTCAAGAAGAGAAAAGAAGAGAAAAGAGGAGAAAAGAGGAAAGGATCAAGACGTTCGTCGAGGTTTTTCAGTTTCGTTGCGGATTTTTGCCATGGGTTTGATCCCTAAGAGGTATGTAAGCTTCCATAGTGTTGGGTTTGTTCACCCACATGTCAATCATGAGTTTCTTTTGTGAATCTATTCATAAATATTGAGCAATTTAATTTCTTGATGAGTTCTTGATAAGTGTTCTTGAAGTTTTCCTTATCGATTAAATTTAGATGTAAGATTCTACTTCGGTCAACTTCAAACAATCATATATCTTAGAATATAAATAATTACATGAGTCATACTATCCAGCTAAAGGTATTTGAATCTACTTTCCAACGCCACTAATTTTGTGTCAATTCAATTTCTGAGTCAAAAATTATGACTGCTTTAGTAACCTATACAGTGTTGTTACAAATTAACTTCAAACAATCATATCTCTTAGAATATAAATAATTACATGAGCCATAGACTATCCAGCTAAAGGTATTTGAATCTACTTTCCAACGCCACTAATTTTGCGTCAATTCAATTTCTGAGTCAAAAGTTATGACTGCTTTAGTAACCTATACAGTGCTGTTACGAATTAGCCGACGGAAAAACATTAAAAAGGGTTGTTTTTGTTTTTTTACCTCCAAGAAAACCCTAAAAGAATTTTTTGACTAATAAAAGGCTCAAAACAATCAGATTTTCATCTTGTAGTCCATCATTCTCTTCTCTTTCAAACCCTAGGGAAAAACCCTTAGGAAAAATCAAAGTAGAAGACTCCATTCAAGATTCTTTCAATCTTTTTCAAGTTTTTCCAATCTTTTTCAAGACTCTTCTTCAAGGTAAGTTTTTCTCCAAGATTTCATTCTTTTCAACTCAAATTTCTTCATACAATTATGAATCACTAATGAAAATCATAATTCTAGGCCATAGAGATTTCAAGAAACTAAATCAAGAATCTCAAGAAAGGTTTTCTTTATTGTTTACCTTCAAGCTAGGGTTTCAAGGCTTCTAATCAAGTTCTTCTTCAAGATTCTTCAATAACCTTGTTCTTTCAGGTATGCAAGGATATCATAGTGTTGGACTAGTTCGTCCTCACGCCCTATATCTACTTTCAGATCAGTAAAAAATTAATCTAGGATACTTTCCCTAGATTTGAGTTTTCTTGAGATAAGTTGATTTTGAGTTCTTGAATTCATGTTTATTTTAAAAGTTCTATTCCTAATTATCAAATTGCTATATTGTTATTGAGATCCTTCATATCATGAATCATAACTCTTGAATTCATAATTCAAATTCAAGAGAGAGTTAAGAGTAGAGTCAAAGAAAGTCTTTGAGTTCAATTGTGAATCCTTTGAGATCAACTATCGATTTGAGCTAAGTTTTGAGGAAGTAAGTATGAGAATGAGAAGATTCATATACATGAGTTCCATATTGTTATGTAGACCCTTGAGTCGAGTCGTTCATGCCCATAATTCCGTATGAACTCTATAAATTGAGTATCTTTGAGAGGAGTAATATCTTCAAGTTCTAAGTCTTGAGTATTGAGTTCCTAATCCCTTTTGAGATTTTATTCCTAATCATGGGACTATTACATATTATCCATGAAGTCCTTGAGTTGAGTAGTTCATGCCAATAATTCCGCATGAACCCTATAAGTTGAGTAGTCTTGAGACGAGAAGTATCTTTGAAGTCCTTGAGTTGAGATTGTTCATGCCCATAATTCTGCATGAACCCTCTGAGTTGAGTGTTCTTGAAACGAGTATTACCATTAAAGTTCTTGAGTTCTGAGTTGTTGAGTCTCGAGTATTGAGTTATAGTTATGGTTATTGAAAATCTTGAATTGAGTCGTTCATGTCCATAATTCGGCATGAACTTTATTCTGAGAAGTCTTTTACAATTTTTTTCTAAAATTGTTTTAAGACTTGAGCACTTGAGTTGAGAAAAAGTAGAGTTGAGTTCATTTTCTTTAAAATGATATATGGAAACTAGGTATTCCCAAGAGTAAATGTTTTCACATTTAAAAGATAGAAAACACCAATTTCCAAAAGAGCCTTTGAGCTAGTTTTCAGGAAAGAGTAAATGTTTTCACATTTAATCAAGAGAGGAAACACTGATTTCCAAGAGAGCCTTTGGGTTAGTTTTTGAGCAATTATCTCAAATCACAGAAAAAGTTATGTTTTTAAACATATGAGCTAGTTACATTTTTGGGAGTAGTATTGAGCACCGATATGGGGTAGAGTTCAGACAACTCACAGCCCCCATAAACCATGTAGCCTACATGGGTAGAAAAGGGTCATACTTTTTAGATGATTCCTTAGTGCTTTTTAGCATAGACTAGTGGATCCACTTAGTAATTAGGTTATATACCCCCGGCAAGGTATAGGACGGCCCTGGCAGCGTGAGGCAAAACGTTGTGTCATCACATAGCTCATAGTGATGGTTGTCGGTTAGAGAAACTCCCATAGAGATATTTTGTATTCTTATATACACAGAGTTTATTTTATATTTTCATATTCAAATAGAGTTTATATTGTATCCTTGCATACAAACTGAGTTACTATTGAATTTTTCAATACATTGAGTTGTTTTCTACATTTTCAAAAGTTTTCCATATATTGCATCTGTATTGTTGCTTTATATTGAGTGAGTATCCAGAGTTGAGTACCTAGAGTCGGGTATCTTATTATTGAGTTGAGCCTTATTTCACTGAGTTGAATATCTTATCATTGAGTTGAACTATGTTTCTTATTCTTGAGTTGAGTTTAGTTGAGTGAGTTGAGAGGAGGTAAGTCTGTTTCCTTTTTATCAAGTTCTAGCTTATGTTTATGCTTTAGAATTCCCCTTACATGCGAGTACATTCCATGTACTGAGCCATCTGGCCTGCATCATTTCATGATGCAGATACAGGTATTCAGGGTCATCAACAGGAGCTTCGTTGATACCACATGGAGTTTGAGTTAGCTATGGTGAGCCTCCTTACTTCTGGAGGATTTCATTTACTTTTTACTTTTGTCAGGATGTCGTGCGTCTTGTCCCGACTTCCATCTTTGGCATTTAGAGGCTTCATAGATAGACAGTAAAGTTTCAGAAGTCTGTTCATTTATTTTGTTAAATGTTTTAAAGACTTAAGTTGCCTATTTTATGGCCAGTTGAATAATTTATTTTTATTAAGAGTTTTTCATTTGAGTTAAAGCTTTGTAATTGATTTTCATGATTTTTTATTCAGTTTTTAAGCTTTGTATGCTTGAGTTAGTCTTCCGCTTGTAGTCAGCCAAGATGAGGGTTCGCTTGGGGACCAGCAATGGTTCTCAAGTGCCGGCCACATTCAGGGTGTAGGCTCGGGTCGTGACATTAATAGTCATATCTCAACAATTCGGGAAGTCTTTGTATTCAATTGAACCAGATGTTTGTAAATATAAAGAGTAGTGTAAAATGTAGACATCGAGGACTTCAAAAAATCCTGATTGTAAGTTTTTTAATTGTGCGCATTCAAAGGTAAATAATTAAGTCGTTTACCTCAAAATATTTGAATATTCACTTGTTTTCTTGATTTGTTACTTCAGGAAAATGATGGATGCAATTAATTTTGGTGGGAAGAAAGCATGATCATCAAAAACAAATGTAGACGTTCTGCCTTGTCTAAGTTGGTTCAAAAAAAATTTAAAAAATATATTAGAGTACGCTCGCAACTAAACGGACCGCAATATTTAAAGAAAAAAAATTGGAGTTCGCCCCATTACGGACGAACCCTAAAAAGATTATAAAAAAAAGTGTGTCTTAGTTCATGAATGGTAATAATTTATTTATTTATTTTTAAAAAGAAATGTAGTTCATCTGTAATTGGACAAATCCCAATATATTTTTAAAAAAAAATGTGACATCTTTGTTATTTTTTCATCGGAAAAGGCCCTAAAATACCCCCTTAACTATGCGAATTGGTACAAAATTACCCTTCTTTTACCTTTCGGGCCTAAAATGCCCTTGACGTCAACCTTTTGGCTCTAATTTGTGAGTTTTAACAGCCCAAATTCATTAACGATGTGTCACTATTTTATTGGCTACCCTAATAATTAATATAACTAATTAAAAAACCCATATACCCACCCGTTTTTAACCAAAATCTTTTAACCCAATATTATGTAGATAAAATAAAATTACGCTCATCATCTTCATCTGAATCTCCTCTCTTCTTCCTCAATCGAAGCTCACCAGAACTCCAACTTTCTTGCCAAATCTCCTCTCTTCTTCATCTATCAAAGCTCAGCAGAACCCAAGTAAGACTTTCTGTTTCTTCTGGCCAACAAACTGAAGTTGCTACTCTTCGTCAGTTTCTTCTCCTCAGCAATGTCGACATCTTCTTCTGTTTCTTCTCCTCAACAACTACAGTCCCATACATGTAAGTATGGATTGAGTGCAAAATGTTCTACTGCTACGACCATTGAAAATGGTGGACGTCGATTTTACAAATGTCGTCGTCTTGGATCAAACTCTTGTGGTTATTGGAATTGGTTCAATGAAAAACTCCCACTTCATGTGTCAATGATGATTCATAATCAAAAAGTTGAATTGAATTCAATTCGCAAGGAAAGAAACAATTTGAAGAAAATTGTGGAGGATATGGGTGGTGCTGAAATTTCTGATTTGAAAGATATGACTTCTACTAGTAAAAGTTCAAATTTGGAGTTTAAGGATGGTAATAAAAGTGCAAATTTGAAGAAAGTAGACAGCTTGGATGATAAAGTTTCGAAGTTGAAGTTGAAAGTGTATCACTTGATAAGCTTGCTTGTAGTTTCTTGGGCTGTTATTGCTGGGTTTGTAGCTGCCAAAATGATGTAGTATGGTCTGTGTTACATTAGTATTATTAGTTGGTTAGGTGTTATGCAGTAACTTTTTGCTGAAGTGTTATTTTGGTGTTATGTAATGAACAATCTTTTTGCAGAATTTTATGTTATTTGTTCGCCTAAAAATGTTGTATTAAAAGTTTGACAAGATATGTAGAATATTTTGCTTTAAATTATACCAATACTTTAGCTCAACAGTCAAAAAAGTTGTTTCTCGTTTTTGAATGTTGTGACTAATAAATAAATATGAAAAAGTTCTTCAGCACGCACCTTGTTCAGTTGGTATCTTGGTAGACCGAGGATTCGGTGGTGCATCTCATGTATCTGCTAGCAATGTTGATTTCAAAGTAACCATCCTGTTCTTCGGGGGACATGATGATCGCGAAGCACTTGCTTATGGTTTGCATATGGCAGAGCACCCTGGCATTAACTTACTCCTGGTTTGTTTCCTTGTGGACCCTGAGGTTGCTGGAGGGAGTGTCACGTTAGATATGGACCAAACTTATAGCACCCAGGCTCAATCCAAGGATGAATAGTTGCTTACCGACTTAAAACACAAACTTTCTAAGAACAGCTCGATCAAATATGAAGAGAAGTTAGTAAAGGACGTTGCAGGGACTACATAATTAATTCGTGCATATAACCAATGCAATCTATTTCTTGTGGGAAGAATATCTGAGGGTGAAGCAGCAGGAGCATTGGATAAAAAGAGTGATTGTCCAGAATTATTAACACCTTTTGACTATACTTTTAACAGCTACACTCCACTCTTTTCATTTTTTATGAAGTCAATCTTCAAAATTAATTCATTTAAGGGTCTTGAACTATTAACAAAAGAAATGTAATCACCTTGTTACAAAAACTAAAAACAAAAAAACAAAACAAAATGTGCAATCATTGTACTGCTTTATTTTCCTGTTAAAGAAAGAATTAACAAAAAAACCCACCCTGTTCCCACAACTTTGGTCACAAAAGAGTATATAACTTTCTGATGCCATTAGTATGGCCACCTTCATATCACAAGTATCTTTTTCTCTATGGAACAACTTAGTGGTAAGTTGAGCACCTTGCCAAAAGGAAGATTCAACATGTGAAGAAACACACTGACGGCTAAATATGCAGAGGAAGACAGAATATAAGATGAAAAATTTCACAGTATCCATGTGAAGGTTCCATATATGCATCCCAAATTATTAGCATTCTAGCAAGTACAAATTCAAAACACCAATATTAAAATGCTTGTCACCCGGAAAAAAAAGGACAATACATATCTTAATGTTCAGAATATATGCAATGTCAATGTAGCAGTGACCTTGTATGTCACGACCCAACCCACCGGGCCGTGCGGGCACCTACTCTAACACCTAAGTACGAGAACCCTCGATTCCCAACAGTTTAAGATATGCAAAAGATTTAAGAAAACTAAAAATAGAAAGAAATTCATGTAGATTTAATAATTAAGAAGTCTTAAAACAATCCAAAGTTAACTTGTTAGAGTAATTAACTTCCCCAGGGATCTAGTCTAATCAGGAACAAGAGCTACTAAGATTACAAGGTATACATAATTAACACTTGACACAACTCTCACCACATGGAAGGAAACATAGAAGTTGTTGGAGATTATTTTCGCCTTCACCTATGAGACATCACCGACCCTGCATCCAGACTATGCCAAAAAGGCATAGCAAGAGTAGTATCAGTACAAAACCACACGTACTAGTAGGCATCATCAGTCAACCCGATACCCACCGCATAATATAAGAAATCAACTAGCAAAAACATGCAGTATGACTATTCATTCCTCCACCTTAATATTTTCCTGCCCTTACCATTCCCGGATACTTTAATCATACTAGTACACTTGACTTTAACTCCTTATTCGTTCCGTTCTCGATCATAGCTTAACCATTCTGTCTCTCGAAGGAGATTCCGGATATAACTACTACCAACCCAACCAACCACTCACGACATGCCTTTACTTCTTCCACCTCACCACTCAACCCTTGACTCCATAGTACGTTCTGTCAGGCGCGTTAACCGTTTCAATACAAATCCCCTCCCAGGGTAATACCCAACTATTAACATTAACGACATACTACCACTCCAATTCTTAACGACAATACACATTACCACCTCTCTAAGGCAACACATACTAATCCTGAGACTCTCGGTCTCCGCTTACCTCATCACATCCCGAATTGAACCTGACCATTCACCGTTCATTAATTTATGAGATATACCCAATTACATTACTGCACAGTAAACCCACGTATATAGATACATAAAGCATATCCAACCCAGTTATCATTTCATGACGCGACTCACAATTCCACATTATCAATACCAAGTAGATATGAACGTATAAATCACAAGTGGTTCTCTCATGGAACCCACACCCAAACTGTTAGTGTGTCAGAACGTGACACCCGATCCAATGCATGTATATGTGTCGGTACGTGATACCCGATCCAATGTATGTATGTGTTTCGGAATGTGACACTTGATCCAATGCATGTTAGTGTATCGGTACATGACACCCAATTCAATGCATGTTAGTGTGTCGGTACGTGACACCCGATCCAATCAGCACAACCACAAGCACAATCACATCCATAACGTACAATACTCACATCATATAGTCAAGTACTCAAATTCATGGCATGCATTGTTCATAATCAATTCATTAGGTTCGTTTCCACTTTTTATGTATCGCATACACACATGCATACCATATAGTAATCAATCGACATACATCACACAAATAGAAAATCAAACCATCCCCAAACCCTAGTTCAAGAGATAGGGCTTTTCCCTACGGTATGCGTCTCATGTAATACCTAGGAATACATGTACAACTGTCCCTTTTTCGGTGCACGAAAGCCTACGTATAAATTCTACTGTCAATACCACTATACTACGCAGTGAATTACGGATTTACAACTACTCAATTAAATAAACCTAGCGTACCTGGGTGCCAAGCATTCGCAGAGGGATTGTAGCTCGAAATATGGTTTCCGGACGACGGGACGGTGAATCTTGACTGGAAGTCTACAATCTATCGACCTTCTTACGCTAGAGATCTCTTCCTCCTTCATTCCCAAGCCTAGAGCAGCCTTTTGAGGGTTTCTGGGGTGATCCTTGCCTCTTTTTGGTATATTTGGAAAAAGGAGTAAATAAGACTTCGCGTTATTTAAGTTCTGTCTCACCCATCCCGCTCTAGTGGCCACTTATCCCGTTAGAGCGCCGCCACGCTGGCGGCATCTTGCCCGCTCTGGCGGGCTGAGAGACTTAGTTTTTTCCTGACATTTTTTCGTTTCCTAATTAACGACGGTTCGGGTCGTTATAATAGATAAAAATTTACCCCTCGTTCGTCCCCGAATGACTAGCGAAGGGATAAACCTACGCCCTTCTCGAAGTACTTCTAAACTAACGAATTGGCCCATTATGGAACCACGAAGGATGGTAGTTTTTCAAATTTGAGACACGAAAGGTTTTATACTCAAAGGAACATCTAGGGAAATGAGGCAACACACATAGAAACAAAACGTGCCAATTTACACCGCCTGACCCCGCCAGAGCGGCAGCACTTCCGCAGAGGTGGGGCCGATGTGGCGACAAGCCTCCCACTGTGGCGGGAGATCCGGATCAGTCTAGTAGGGGAAAGGGGAATGTTTTCCCCATTTCCCTCTACCCTTACTTTCAAATTCCCCAAAAACGCTCTCTAACGCTCTACTTCAAACGTCAATTTCAAGGTTAAATTATTTTTCCTTATGCTATTTACATCATTACTTACTTAACTACGATTGCATGCCGATAACTTGATTGATTAGAAGGGCCTTGGGGTAGTTATTCAAAAGTTCAAACATAGGCTGCCTGATTTGCAAGTAAAACGTAGCATGGACACTTCCCTTACGTCCCCAACGTCTCTACAATGTCCTGGCCGTAAGGATTTCGTGAAAACACGGTCAAAACGGTTACAAAATGGGTGGGGGAAGTTGAAAGGTTTCCTTGGTGTAAAACCCAGATTTGGGCACCATTTAGGGGTTATTTTGCTAGAATGATAGTATATTTAGGTACTAGGATACTTTAAAGACTCTGATCAGCTGAAATTCTATGAAAACGAGGCTTTTTAGGATGGAGAGGCGCCATGATCGCGCCTGGAATTCATCTTAGATGAATGCCACTCTGGCAGCCTTCATCCCGCTGTAGCGGCCTCCCTCATCCCACTGTGGCGGCATGAAGTGGGGCGGTGGCCCCTTGCCACTTAAATCAGAAATTTTTCTTTTCTCCCTTAACCAGATGTTGTCTAATCCCCCAGAGTTCTAACGTGTATGTTTTCCAAATTTTTGCAGGCTTATCTAATGGCTGGTATTAATGAGGACAATCTACCCTTCGTCCGGTTTCTTGATGCTATCAATCGGGAAAGGCATCACGACTACCGAAACGACAAATTCTGTTGTGAGAGGGGTTTCCACTTGCTTGACCTAGAGCAGAAAGCGCCTGCCTTCTATACCCGGTTGATGGAGTTCGGCTGGCCCCACTGACAGAGGCTCCCCATGCTCACGCTCCATCTGGGTGAGGGAGTTCTATGTTATCCTCCCTACCGTCCGCTGGGACGACCCTCACCCTACCATCCGCATCCGGGGAGTTGACATCCCCCTAAATGCTTCCTACATAAATGATGTGCTCGAGGTGCCAGAGGTCCCTAACACCGAGTATGAGACCAAGCTGAGGGAGATGGATTTGGGCTGGTTAAAGGATACACTTATCGAGCCTGCGCATCAGGACCGGGTCTATTGGGCCACTACGGAGGGCATCACCAGTGCTAACTAGTCACCGGATGCCAAGCGGTGGCTGCACTTAGTTACCAGGAGGATCCGCTCGTTGGGCAACCCCCATGCCGGCAACTCTTCTTTGTGGGTTTGTCTTTTTATTTGCTTTGCTTCTAATGATTTTATTTTATTTTTGTTGTTATACATATGGATTCATTTATTGTTCATAGATTTTTATAGAAAAATTATGCTTCTGTTTAGGTTAGCTTTGTTTGGATATATAGATTTATGCGATTGTTTAGTTTTTCTCCATTTCTATCATTATTGTGAATTTGTGTTTGTTTCTATTTTAAATTGACAGATTGTTCTATTTTGTTACTGTTTCTTTATGTTTTTCTATGAATTTTGTTATTATTTTTAGTTCATTACTTTCTTTTAATAGTTATTCTATTTTATTTTAATTACAATTGGTGTTGATTATTTCCATTACCTTTTATTTTATTCTATTGTTAATATTTATGTGCTTGAGACAAATTGTACATTAGTTTAAAAAGTTTTGTTAAGAATTATCTAGTAATACTTTTCACTGCAATTTGTATGTCACTATCTTGGAATGTTA
>JAJONR010006628.1:0-19666 GCA_029582245.1 Solanum etuberosum | reverse complement strand
TAAGTCGCATCTATTCGGAGGTGAAGGATGTGCACCATATCTATTCCATGTTCAAGTCGGAGGAAACTTGCGTTGAAAGATATTTGCATTTAAGTCGCATCTATTCGGAGGTGAAGGATGTGCACCCTATCTCTTCCACGTTCAAGTCGGAGGAAACTTGCGTTGAAAGATATTTGAATTTAAGTCGCGTCTATTCGGAGGTGAATGATGTGCACCCTATCTATTCCACGTTCAAGTTGGAGGAAATTTGCGTTGAAAGATATTTGCATTTAAGTCGCATCTATTCGGAGGTGAAGGATGTGCACCCTATCTATTCCACGTTCAAGTCGGAGGAAACTTGCGTTGAAAAATATTTGCATTTAAGTCGTATCTATTCAAAGGTGAAGGATGTGCACTATATCTATTCCACGTTCAAGTCGGAGGAAACTTGCGTTGAAAGATATTTGAATTTAAGTCGCATCTATTCGGAGGTGAAGGATGTGCACCCTATCTATTCCACGTTCAAGTTGGAGGAAACTTGCGTTGAAAGATATTTGCATTTAAGTCGCATCTATTCGGAGGTGAAGGATGTGCACCTTATTTATTCGATGTTCAAGTCGGAGGAGACTTGTGTGAAAATATATTTTCATTTAAGTCGCATCTATTCGTAGGTGAAGGATGTGCACTGTATCCATTTCACGTTGAAGTCGGAGGAGGGTGGCGTTGAAGGATATACATTCAGATCTTACCGATGGATTATTATCATTCGTCCTACCGATGGACATACATTCAGATCTTACCGATGGATCATTTTCATTCGTCCTACGGATGGACATGCATTGATATCCTATCGATGGATCATCTTCATTCGTCCTACCGATGAACATGCCTTTTTATCCTACTAATGGATCATCTTCATTCGTCGTATCATAAGAGATGCTACATTTTTTGTTTAGTTCTGTCTCTACTAATAAGTTTAATCTTTGTTTTTTAGAACATTCAAGAGGACGCATTCTCAATAAATCCATAGGTGCAGACTACTTCAACAGGGATGCAACACATCGTGAAACCTTTTGGAGGCAAGTCCAGGATCGACTTCCATCACATTCCAACCACACTTTATATGAAGGTCATGTGTTCGGCCAAAATCGGGTTTGTCAATTTTCTTTGTCCATGATTTCTTTCATCAATCATATCCAACGAAAGGGACTGCTGTTGACACCCAATTTTGGCCTAACATTTTCAAAATTCGTAACTTTTAAGTTTTATTTATTTAATAGTTCAAAATACATTTTTTATAATTTTAAATAAGTTTATCGATATTTATCATTATTTGTCAAATTTCAGGATTTTTTATCAATTAATTTTAATTACATATTTTTAGTCACAGCCAGTTGACTACGTTCAAATATTTATTCATTTTGATTAAATCGTTATTTCTACTAAATAGCATTTTTCACATGTTGTTAGTTACTTTCATTATATTTTTTTAATATTCATTTTATTCGTTACATTTGTTAATATTCATTTTGATATTTTGCACAGTCTAGAAAGTCATTCAAATATGGATAACATTTCATACCAGCTATTTTATTAACCGGTGGTTTCGGCCCACGGTTTTAAGATAATGGTATTGCACTATTGGTGGTTTTAAATTTCCTATTTAAAGAATAGCTTGGTCATTAAGTTAGGTGGTGGTGGATAAAATTTAGGGGTAATTTTCAAAAATTTTAGTCTTTAGAAATTTCTTTTAGTGTTCATAATTTTTCGGTGACAAATCAATGGAGTTCCGCCGGTATCCGGCGAGTCCACCACCCAAAGACCCCAATCAGATTCAAACCCATTTTTTCCCCTCTCTTTCTCGTTGCTGCCAGCAGATCGGAAACAACCATCCAAGCTCCATTTTCCATCTCAAACAACCAGACCACCCCAACTGATTCCACTCCCTCACCATTTTTCTCCGACCAAACAGCCATTCTTCTCAAACCAAACATCCTCCAAAAACCCGCCTGAAACCAGCGAGCTCGAGCTTACACAAGCCACCTCCGTTTTTTACCTTTTCCATCGGAAAACGCCACCAAACCAGACCACTACTCAACACCTCTCTTCTCTCCGACTAGACCCACACCTCTATTTTTCTGACCCCCAAGCAGACCCCATTTTCCCTTTATTCTCCAATCAAAACCCACCTGAAACAGCTGCTCAAACAGAGCAACCACCGGATCCAAACAACTACAACAACTCACGCTGCCAAATACAACTCCGGAACCACCGGAAACAACCCCATTTTCCCCTTCTTCTCCATCGCTCCAACCAGTAAGCCCATCTACCCATTTGTTCCTGGTAAACTCCCACCAACGAACCTCCTTTCACAGCGAACAACAACAACCATCAGTAGCTCCGGCTAGTAGCTTTAGCTCCAATGAATCGGAGGAAATAAGACCACGCTACCACACCCATTCCCCTTCCCCTTTCACATTTTCTTCTTATTTTTACAGGTGTTTATGCTCAAAGTCGGTGAGCTCTGACAGAAACATTAGTCCGAACATCCACGCCGCTTCAAACTCTGACAACCGAAAAGTTCTCGCCACCAACAATAACAACTAATCAGGGAGCTCCGAGCCCCATGCCGGCAACTCTTCTTCGTGGGTTTGTCTTTTTATTTTCTTTGCTTCTAATGATTGTTTTTATTTTGTTGTTATACATATGGATTCATTTATTGTTCATAGATTTGGATAGAAAAATTATGCTTCTGTTTAGGTTAGCTTTGTTTGGATATATAGATTTATGCGATTGTTTAGTTTTTTCTCCATTTCTATCATTATTGTGAATTCGTGTTTGTTTCTATTTTAAATTGACAGATTGTTCTATTTTGTTACCGTTTCTTTATATTTTTCTATGAATTTTGTTATTATTTTTAGTTCATTAATTTCTTTTAATAGTTATTCTATTTTATTTTAATTACAGTTGGTGTTGATTATTTCCATTACCTTTCATTTTATTCTATTGTTAATATTTATGTGCTTGAGACAAATTGTACATTAGTTTAAAAAGTTTTGTTAAGAATTATCTAGTAATACTTTTCACTGCAATTTGTATGTCACTATTTTGGAATGTTATTTTTGTTATATTACTAAACTTGTTTGAACATGTGTTTTAAGTTAAAATTAGTCAATGAAAAAATCTCTCCGTCGGTTTTAGAGGTCCCCCATTATAAAAGACGAAAATTTAGTTTAAGTTTATATATGTTGGTTGATAAAATTAGCCGGTGAAGAAATTACCGTCGATTTCCAAGGCCTCCCAAGTATATAAGACGGATTTTTATTTTAAGTTATTATTTAATTCATTTAGTTTTCTTTCATGTGTATTTATTACTAACACTTTTACTAAGTGTCTTTACAGGTACCTGAAGTTGTTTCCCATTGAAGCTATTCGAATGAAGTTCGAATTATACTCTTTATTCATTATTTTATATATATTGACGTTAGGCAAACTTAGGCCGTTTATTATATTATTTTTTTATTTTATTACTTGTGTATATTGCATGTTTGTTTTACTTGTATATTTATTTTTATCTCCTCCTCAATTTGAAAAAAATGAATTCAGCTGGGACCCACAATTGTGGATTTCGAAGGATGCCTAACACCTTCCCTTCAAAATAACTTGAACCCCTTACCTAGAATCTAATGGTTTCGTAGACATTTTTAATTGGTTTCCTAGTTTTTCCTAAAATTAGGTGGCGACTCAACTGTTTGAGCAACTTCCTGATTAGAGGTCGCAGATTGAACCGTGGTAGCAGAGGCTCTAAAGTCTTTCCTAGGGTCAATCAGAGTGTTCATGCAAAACATGAACAAATCCCCCCCATTTGGGCACCCCATCCTGCAAGTTAGTAGATTTCTCCTGTATCCCACCAGCCTAACCTCCATGAACATCAGAATCAGACAAAACATCAACAATATTTATTGGGGAGCCATGGGGGATTGGGAGCATTGAGTAAATACCTGAGATCCGTCGTATTTGTCCATTTTGCATCGCAACATTATCAAGAGTATCACAAATATGATGGGGAGAGGGCTGTTGGTTCTGGACTCCAGAAGCAACATTACAATCTTTGGGAGCCATTAAGTTAATACATGTGGTCTTGGACGGAATTGGAATGTACACTTGCTGACCATTTCCATTTTTCTTTTGAGTATTTTGTGAGTTACCTTTGAAATGCTTCTTCTTTTGAGTTTGCCACTGATCATTTGAGACTGGATTGCCATTTGCATTGGTTGGGTGCTCCTCAGCTTTGTTTCCAGAAACATCAACTTTGGATTGTTGGGAATGTGCTTTGTTTCATCATAAGCCGTGGTGATATTCTCTTCTATTGTTGCCTGTTGCCTGGAACATTCAGCATTAGGTGAGTGAGTAGAAGTAGGAATCATACTTGAGTTACCTGATGATGCATTTTTCTTTGTCGCTTCTTCTTGTTCTTTAGCATTTTTCCTTTCTTCATCTCTTTTACTAAAAGCACGTGCAAGAGGAGTGTGACCCTGATGTTTGTAGTAAGTGCAATAGAGAGGTATATCTTCGTATTGAATATCTTGCCATCTTCCTTCTCCATTCGAGTCATCATTCTCATCAAATCCAATCCATACACTTTGAATTCTTGGTTGTGTGATATTCATTTGAACATTTTCCTTTGCCACGCTTCCCCTAGTCTTTTGCATGAACTCCATATCCAAGTGTAACACTTGTCCCACATCCAAAAGCAATAGAGTAACAAATTCCTTGTAAAAACAGTGCCAAAGTAGCTCTGGCAGTACAACCCAAACAGGAAGAATATGAGTTTCATAGTTTGGATTGAAAGTCGAAGTCCAAACTTGATATACATTCTCTTATTGTACAACCACCATCGATATACATCCTCTTATTGTACAACATAGTAGCTCTATCATGCTCATTATCAAGATCAATGTATATGTGTCTAGAATTGAAGTGAGTGATCTTAACTGTGTCTCGTAGCTCAGTCTGAGTAATAAACTTCTTCTGAATCACCTTCATTTTATGCATAGGACTGTAAAACTTCCCAATGAGAGTGTACTTACACGATTCAGCCATCTTAACCATATAATCATCTCTCTTAGACATAACAGCCCTGTTTGGTCACTTTTTTAGGAGGAGTAAGATCAATTTTGTGTTCATTTTCAATTTGTTTAACTCTAAGCCTTGTAGCCATAGATTTCTTTGCGATGGGAGGAGGAGGATGATTTGTATTGGTTCTTGGAGAAGGCTTTAAGTTGATCGAAAGAGCAACTTGAGATAAAGACATAATCAGATTTTGGCCTTTATCGGGATTGAATTTTTCAAAATTGTAGGAGAGCGGAGGGAATTCACTAGTAGAGGGTTTGGAAGTATTTTTAAAATAAATATTGGTGGTTTTCTGCCCCTCATTGCTGGTACAGACTGGAGAAACAGTAGCGAGGGAGGGCTGGGCGAGTTCACTATTTTTGTGACTTGTCGAGGCCTCAAAATTCAAAACGGAGTTAGGAGGGTTCAAAAAATTAGATTTTTGGATAGGATCATTTCTGGTATGATGGGGAGTGATCTGGGATTGGTCAAACATTTTTTACGGCGCCAGAACAGTGATTCCGGCCAAGCAGTGGCGGTGGGAGAAATCCTCGACTCTATTTTTGAAATTCGATTGATTTGGTGAGGAATTAGGAAGGTATTTTTGGTCATGGGGGTCACTGAGAGGTGGAGAAGTAGAATTGGATTGAAATTCGAATTTCCTAGTCGCCGAAGCTCAGTCGCCGGCGACGACATTCGAGGAAGAAACCCTAAGATTCAAATTTGAAGAGGAGGAAGGGTTACCTAATGGGGCTTTTTGTGGATTTAGATTCTCCTCGTCAAGATGAACAATTTGGCATTGGTAATTTGGAGAAATGAGAACCGCCGCCGTACCACCACCGTCCGGCAGCCCACTCGGAACCCTAGAAATCAAATTAAATCCAAATTGCCCCAAAATAATTGGGGCTTTTTGCGTATTCACGTTGCTGGTAAGATTACCCACCGAATTCCATTGAGAATTTTGAATTCCGAACTCCTGCACGGCGGAGCCGCCGTCGCCAGAAATCGGCAAAGAAGGCATAACCCTAATTGTTAAATTCGAAGAGCTCCCATGGTTGGAATTTGGGGATTATTGGATGGTTGTGATCGGGATGTTGCAAGCTATAATTTGGCGTTGGTTTTTGCCCAAGACCTCCACCGGAAAACGATCACTGCCGGCCATTAGCGCTTGGCCGGCGTTCTCGCCATCAAAACTAGTTGGGTTTTTTATGAGAGGTGCTCCTTGAGAAGGGATACAAACCCCAGTAGGTGTGCCGTCACAAAACTCGCCGGAAGACAATCGAAACTCGGTTTGATTGGCCGGAAAAAAGCTGAATCTTCACAGTCAAATTTTTCTCATTTGGCAAGGTAGAAAATTCTAAATTTTTTGTATGTTGTAGATCCATAGTAGATGAATCATCTCCAATTGGTGGTTTTCCAAAATTTGATGTAGATTTCAAATGGGAAATAAAATCGTGATCTGCAGAAGTTTGGTCTTGGGGATTGGCAACCTTGATCGTTAAGGTATTTTTCAAATTCCTGAAGTTGTACTTAGAATTTTCCGATGATTCTTTTTGTAAATTGTTCATATCAACAAGATCTACAATGTGATCTTTCGAATGAAATTTTTTGACTTCGGGAGGTGGGTCCTCCCCCATGGAAGCCCCAAAATTCCCTTAAGTCTTCCTTGAGAGAGTTTTCCTTAGTGAGATGTTGTAGAGAGAGAAAAAATTTGAGAAATGAAGATGCGATGGCCCTAAGGTTTAGGGTTTATGATTTAGGATTTATGGTTTAAGCCCTAAGGTATAGGATTTAAGGTATAGTCCTTCATATTTAGGATCAATGATTTAGGGGTTTTTTGGTTTATATTAAGGTTTTTATGGTTTAGGGTTTCTTAGGTTTTGTGTTTCTTAGGGCTTACGGTTTTTGGTTTAGATTTAGGGTTTACGATTCAGGGTTTTGGGTTTAAGCCCCAAGGTATAGGGTTTAGGATATAGTCCTTAAATTTTAGGTCATACGGTTTAGGGTTTAAAGTTAAGGTTTTTTTTAGGGTTTCTTAGTGTTTTTTAGAGCTTAAAGTTTAGGGTTTTAGGTTTCTGGTATTTTTTAGGGTTTTGTTAGGTTTAGGGCTTTTTGTTACGTTTTAGGGGTTAGGGTTCCTAAGGTTTAGGGGTTTTTAAGGTTTTCTTTAGGGTGTTTTTAGGATTTGGGGTTTTAAGGGTTTTTAGAGTTATTTTAGTGTTTAGGGTTTCTTATGGTTTTTTAGGGTTTAGGGTTTCTTGGGGTTTCTTGGGGTTTCTTAGGGTTTAGGGTTTAAGGTTTAGATTTAAGGATCTAAGGTTTAGGGTTTAGGCCCTAAAATTAAGGGTTTAGGGTTTAAGCCCTAAGGTATAGGGGTTTCGGGTATAGTCCTTAATGTTAAGGCCCTACGGTGCAGGGTTTTTTTTTTAGGCTTAGGATTTAGTCCGTAAGATTTGGGGTATAGAGTTTAGGTCCCATGGTTTAGGGGTTTTAGGGTTTTTTTGTGTGTTTTTAGGGTTTTGAGGGTTTTTTTCAGGGTTTAAAGTTTAGGGTTTTTAGGTTTTGTTTTTTTTAGGGTTTATAGTATAGGGCTTTGGGTTTTTTAGGTTTAGAGGTTTTTAAGGTTTTCATTAGGGTGTTTTTAGGGTTTTTAGGTTTAGTTTTTTAGGGGTTTAAGGGTTTTTTTAGGGTTTAGGGTTCCTTAGGTATTTTAAGGGTTTTATTAGGGTTTAGGGTTCCTTAGGTATTTTTAGGGCTTTTTTATGGTTTAGGGTTTCTTGGGGTTACTTAGGGTTTAGAATATCTTAGGGCTTAAGGCTTAGGATTTAGATTTTAAGCCCTAAGGTATAGGGTTTAAGGTATAATCCTTAAGGTTAAGGCCCTACGATATAGGGTTTATGATTAAGGCCTTAGGATTTTTTATTTAGGCCTTAAGGTTTAGGGTATAGAGTTTAGGTCCAACGGTTTAGAATTTATAGTTTAGGATTTTTAGTGATTTTTTAGGGTTTGTAGGGTTTTTTAGGATTTTTTAGATTTAGGGTTTTATTTTAGAGTTTATGGTTTAGGGCTTTGTGTTCTTTAGGTTTAGGGGTTTTTAAGATTTTCTTTAGGGTGTGCTTTGGGTTTTTTAGGGGTTTTAAAGATTTTGTACGGGTTTTTAGCATTTAGGGTTTCTTAGGTATTTTTTAAGGTTTAGGGTTTCTTGGAATTTCTTAGGGTATAGGGTTTCTTAAGGCTTAAGGTTTAGGGTTTAGATTTTAGGCCCTAAGCTTTAGGGTTTAAGCCCTAAAGTTTAGGGTTTATGATTTAGGTTTTAACCCCTAAGGTATAGGGTTTAGGGTATAGTCCTTATGGTTTAGGACCTACGGTCTAGTGTGTTTTTAGGGTTTTGGATTTAGGCCCTAAGGTTTAAGGTATAGAGAGTTTAGGTCCAAAAGTTTAGGATTTATAGTTTCTTAGGGTTTAGGGTTTCTTAGGGCATATGGTTTAGGGTTTAGATTTTAGGCCCTAAGGTGTTTGGATTTATGATTTAGGGTTCAGGGTTTAAGCCCTAAGGTATAGGGTTTAGGGTATAGTCCTTAAGGTTTATGACCTACGGTTTAGGGTTTTTTTGGGGTTTATGGTTTCTTAAGGTTAAGGATTTAGGCCCTATGGTTTAGGGTATAGAGTTTAGGTCCTGCAGTTTAGGGTTTAAAATTTAGGGGTTTTTTTAGGGTTTAAAGTTTTTTGGTTTATTAGGTTTATGGGTTTTTAGGGTTTAGGGTGTAAGGCTTTGGGTTCTTTAGTTTTGGGGATTTAAGGTTTTCTTTAGGGTGATTTTTAGGTTTTTTATGTTTAGGGTTTGTAGGGTTTTTAAAAGTTTTTATGGGTTTTTTTAGGGTATAGGATTTCTTAAGGTTTTTTTATGGTTTAGGGTTTCTTAGGGTTTTTTTTGGGTTTAGGGTTTCTTGGGGTTTCTTAGGGCTTAAGGTTTAGGGATTATATTTTAGGCCCTAAGGTTGAGGGTTTAAGATTTAGGGTTTAGGATTTAAGCCCTAAGGTATAGGTTTTATGGTATGGTTCTTAAGGTTTAGGCCTTATGATTTAGGGTTTTTTAGGATTTAAGCCCTAAGGATTTCTTTAGGATATTTTTAGGGGTTTTTTGGTTTAGGTTGTTTTTATAATTTTTGTAAGGGTTTAGGGTTTCTTAGGATATTTTAGGATTTTTTAGGGTTTAGGGTTTATTATGGCTTAGGGTTTATGGTTTAGATTTTATACCCTAAGCTTTAGGGTTTATGATATAGGGTTTAGGGTTTAAGCCCTAAGGCATAGGGTTTAGGCTATAGTCCTTAAGGTTGAGGGTTTTTTAGAGTTTAGGATTTACGCCATAAGGTTTAGGGTATACAATTTAGGTCCTACGGTTAAGGGTTTAAATTTTAGGGTTTTTGAAGGTTTTGAGGGTTTTTTAAGGGTTTAAAGTTTAGGGGTTTTTTAGGTTTAGGAGTTTTTAAGGTTTTCTTTAGGGATTTTAAGGTTTTATTTTATGGTTTTAAGGGTTTTTAGGGGTTTTTAGTGTTTGTAGGGTTTAGGGCTTAGGGTTTTGGGTATTTTAGGGTTTAAAGTTTACGATTTAGGGTTTAGGGTTTAAGGTTTAGGATTTAGCATTAAGGGTTTTTTAGGGTTTAAGGTTTAGGATTTTTTAGATTTTGTAAGGGTTTATAGTGTTTTATTAGGGTTTAGTGCATAGATTTTAGGTCCTACATTTAGGGTTTTAAGATTAAGGTTTTTTAAGGTTTTTTTTTAGGGTTTTTAGTATTTAAAGTTCTGGGTTTTTTAGGTTTAAAGTTTTACAGGGTTTAGGGTTTTGGGTTCTTTAGGTTTTGGGGTTTTAAGGTTTTCAATAGGGTGTTTTTTAGGTTTAGGGTTTTTTAAGGTTTAGTGTTTCTTAGGGTTTTTTAAGGTTTAGGTTTCTTGGGGTTTCTTAGGGTTAAGGGTTTCTTAGGGCTTAGAGTTTAGATTTTAGGCCGTAATGTTTAGGGTATAGGCCTTAATGTTTAGGGTTTATGATTTAGGATTAAGGGTTTAAGCCCTAAGGTATAATGTTTAGGGTATAGTCCTTAAGGTTTTGGCCCTATGGTTTAGGATTTTTTTAGTGTTTAGGATTTAGGCCGTAAGGTTTAGGGTATACAGTTTAAGTCCTTTGGTTTGGGGATTTTTAGGCTTTTAGTGATTTTTAGGGTTTTTTTAGGGTTTAAAGTTTAGGGTTTTTAGGTTTAGGGTTTTATTTTAGGTTTTATGGTTTAGGGCTTGGATTCTTTAGGTTTAGATGTTTTTAAGATTTTCTTTAGGGTGTTCTTTGGGTTTTTTTAGGGGTTATAAAGGTTTTGTACGGTTTTTTAGGGTTTAGGGTTTCTTAGGAATTTTTTAGGGTTTAGGGTTTCTTGGGGTGTAGGGTTTCTTAAGGCTTAAGGTTTAGAGTTTAGATTTTAGGCCCTAAGCTTTAGGGTTTATGATTTAGGTTTTAAGCCCTAAGGTATAGGGTTTAGGGTATAGTCCTTTAGGTTTAGGCCCTACTATTTAGTGTTTTTTTAGGGTTTTGGATATAGGCTCTAAGGTTTACGGTATAGAGTTTACGTCCAACGGTTTAGGATTTATAGTTTTAGGTTTTAAGGGTATTTTAGGGGTTTTTTAGGGTATATAATTTAGGGTTTTTTAGGTTTAGATTTTTTTAATGGTTTAGGGTTTAGGGTTTTAGGTTCTTTAGGTTTAGATTTTTTTAATAGTTTAGGGTTTAGAGCTTTAGGTTTAGGGGTTTTTTAAAGTTTTCTTTAGGGTGTTTTTAGGGCTTTTTAGGGTTTAGGGTTTCATGGGGTTTTTTAGAGTTTATGGTTTCTTAGGGTTTAAGGTTTAGGGTTTAGATTTAAGGCCCTAAGCTTTATGGTTTAGGACTTAAGGTTTAGGGTTTATAATTTAGGGCTTAGGATTTAAGCCCTAAGGTATAGGGTTTAGGGTAAAGTTCTTAAGGTTTAGGCCCTACGGTTTAGGATTTTTTTAGGGTTTAGGATTTAGGCCCTTATGTTTAGGGTATAGAGTTTAGGTCCTACAATTTAAAGGTTTTTTTAGGGGTTTTAGAGTATTTTAGGGTTTAAAGTTTAGGATTTTTTAGGTTTAGTATTTTTTTTTAGTTTAGTGTTTTTTGTTCATTAGGTTTTGTATTTTAGTTTATTTTTATGGTTTTTGATGGGTTTTATTGTATTTTTAGGGTTTGGGGTTTCTAAGGGTTTAGGGTTTCTTAGGGCATATGGTTTAAGGTTTAGATTTAAGGCCCTAAGGTGTTTGGTTTTACGATTTAGGGTTTAGGGTATTAAGCCTAAGGTATAGGGTTTAGGGTATAGTCCTTAAGGTTTAGGACCTACGGTTGAGGTTTTTTTTAGGGTTTATGGTTTTTTTAGGACTAAGGATTTAGGCCCTATGGTTTAGGGTATAGAGTGTATGTCCTACAGTTTGGGGTTTAAAATTTAGGGTTTTTTTAGGTTATTTTTAGATTTTATTAGGTTTATGGGTTTTAAGGGTTTCGGGTCTAAGTGGTTCTTTAGTTTTGGGGATTTAAGATTTTCTTTAGGATGTTTTTTTTATTTTTTATGACTAGGGTTTGCAGGATTTTGTAAACGGGTTTTAGGGTATTTTTAGGGTATAGGGCTTCTTAGGGGTTTTTTAGGGTTTAGGATTTCTTAGGTTTTTTTTTTGTGTTTAGGGTTTCTTAGGGTTAAGTGTTTCTTGGGTCTTAAGGTTTAGGGATTATATTTTAGGCCCTAATGTTGAGGGTTTACAATATAGGGTTTAGGATTTAAGTCTTAAGGTATAGGTTTTATGGTATAGTTCTTAAGGTTTATGCCTTACGGTTTAGGGTTTTTTTAGGCTTTAGGATTCAAGCCCAAAGGTTTAAGGTATAGAGTTTGGGTCCTATGGTTTAGGGTTTCAAGATTAGGGCTTTTTAGGGGTTGAAAGGGTTTATAGGGTATTTTATGGTTTAAAGTTTAGGGTTCTTTAGGTTTAGGATTTTTATTGGGGTTTAAGGTATAGGGGTTTTTAAGGTTTAGCGGTTTTTGAGGTTTTCTTTAGGATATTTTTATGGATTTTTGGTTTAGGTTGTTTTGAGGGTTTTTGTAAGGGGTTTAGGATTTCTTAGGGTTTTTAAGGGTTTAGGGTTTATTATGGCTTAAGGTTTATGGTTTAAATTTTATACCCTAAGGTTTAGGGTTTATGATTTAGGGTTTAGGGTTTAAGCCCTAAGGTATAGGGTTTAG
Organism: Solanum etuberosum; assembly: GCA_029582245.1. NCBI lineage: Eukaryota > Viridiplantae > Streptophyta > Magnoliopsida > Solanales > Solanaceae > Solanum > Solanum etuberosum. The sequence continues at coordinate 7,289 of JAJONR010006628.1, read as the reverse complement.
GCTATAGTCCTTAAGGTTTAAGGTTTTTTAGGATTTAGGATTTAAGCCATAAGGTTTAGGGTAAACAATTTAGGTCCTACGGTTCAGGGTTTAAATTTTAGGGTTTTTAGGGGTTTATAAGGGTTTAAAGTTTAGGGTTTTTTAGGTTTAGTGTTTTTTTAGGGCTTAGGGCTTTGGTTCTTTAGGTTTAGGGTTTTTTAGGTTTTCTTTAGGGGTTTTTTAAGATTTTCATTAGAGGTTTTTAGGGTTTTTTAGGTATAGGATATTTAGGGTTTTTTATGGTGTTTTAGGATTCCTTTAGGGTTTCTTAGGGGGTTTTTAGGGCTTTGTTTTAGGGTTTCTTGGGTTTTCATAGGTTTTAGGGTTTAGTTTTTAGATTTTGGGCCCTAAGGTTTAGGGTTTACGATTTAGGGTTTATGGTTTAAGCCCTAAGATATAGGGTTTAGGGTATAGTCCTTAATATTTAGGTCCAATAGTTTAGGTTTTTTTTTTAGGATTTTAAGGGTTTATTTTAAGGTTTTTATGTGTTTTTTTTTATAGTATTTAGGGTTTAGGGTTTCTTGGGGTTTCTTAGGTTGTGTGTTTCATAGAGCTTACGATTTTTGGTTTAGATTTAGGGTTTACGATTCAGGGTTTTGGGTTCAAGCCCTAAGGTATAGTGTTTAGGATATAGTCCTTAGAGTTTAGGTACTACGGTTTAGGGTTTAAAGTAAAGGGTTTTTTAGGGTTGTTGAGGAATTTTTTAGGTTGTTTTTAGGGTTTAGGGTTTCATATGGCCTTTTCAGGGTTATTTTTAGGGTTTCATGGGGTTTTTAGAGTTTAGGGTTTCTTAGGGCTTAAGGTTTAAGGTTTTAAAGGTTTTGTACCATTTTTTAGGGTTTAGGGTGTCTTAGGTATTTTTTAGGGTTTAGGGTTTCTTAAGGCTCAAGGTTTAGGGTTTAGATTTTAGGCCCTAAGCTTTAGGGTTTAGGACTGAAGGTTTAGGGTTTATAATTTAAGGCTTAGGGTTTAATCCCTAAGGTATAGGGTTTAGGGTAAGGACCTTAAGGTTTAGGCCCTACGGTTTAGGGTATTTTTAGGGTTTAGGATTTAGGCCTTTAAGTTTAGGGTATAGAGTTTAGGTCCAACAGTTTAAAGGTTTTTTTTAGGGGTTGTAAAGAATTTTAGGGTTTAAAGTTTAGGACTTTTTTAGGTTTAGTGATTTTTAGAGTGGAGGGTTTAGTGCTTTTTGTTCATTAAGTTTAGGATTTTAGGTTATTTTTATGGTTTTATGGTTTTTAGGGTATTTTTAGGGTTTGGGGTTTCATAGGGTTTAGGGTTTCTTAGGGCATATTGTTTAGGGTTTAGATTTTAGGCCATAAGGTGTTTGGTTTTACGATTTAGGGTTTAGGGTTTAAGCCCTAAAGTATAGGACTTAGGGTATAGTCCTTAAGGTTTAGGACTAACAGTTTAGGGTTTTTTTAGGGTTTATGTGTTTTTAGGGTTAAGGATTTAGACCCTATGGTTTGGGGTATATAGTTGAGGTACTACAGTTTAGGGTTTAACTTTTAGGGTTTTTTAGGTTTTCTTTAGGGTTTAAAGTTTTGGGTTTATTAGGTTTATGGGTTTTAGGGTTTAAGGTGTAAGGATTTGGGTTCTTTATGTTTGGGGATTTAAGGTTTTCTTTAGGGTGTTTTTTGGGTTTTTTATGTTTGGGGTTTGCAGGGTATTTTTTAAGGGTTTTTTAGGGTATAGGGTTTCTTAGGGTTTTTTTAGGATTTAGGGTTTCTTAGGTTTCTTGGGGTTTCTAAGGTTTTAGGGTTTTTTAGGGCTTAAGGTTTAGGGTTTTAAAGGTTTTGTATGGTTTTTTAAGGTTTAGGGTTTCTTAGGTATTTTTTAGGGTTTCTTAGGGTGTAGGGTTTCTTAACTTTTAAGGTTTAGGGATTAGACTTTAGGCTCAAAGCTTTAGGGTTTAGGACTTAAGGTTTAGGGTATATAATTTAGGGCTTATGGTTTAAGCCCTAAGGTGTAGGGTTTAGGGTAAAGTCCTTAAGGTTTAGGCCCTACGGTTTAGGATTTAGGCCTTTAAGTTTAGGGTATATAGTTTAGGTCCAACAGTTTAAAGGTTTTTTTTAGGGGTTTTATAGTATTTTAGGGTTTAAAGTTTAGCACGTTTTAGGTTTAGCGATTTTTTAAAGTGTAGGGTTTGGTGCTTTTTGTTTGTTAGGTTTAGGATTCTAGGTTATTTTTATGGTTTTACAGTTTTAGGTTATTTTTAGGGTTTGGGGTTTCTTTGGGTTTAGGGTTTCTTAGGGCATATGGTTTAGGGTTTAGATTTTAGGCCCTAAGGTGTTTGGTTTTACGATTTAGAGTTTAGGGTTTAAGCCCTAAGGTATATCGCTTAGGTATAGTCTTTAAGGTTTAGGACCTACGATTTAGGATTTTTTTAGGGTTTATGGTTTTTTAGGGTTAAGCATTTAGGCCCTATGGTTTAGCGTATAAAGTTTACGCCCTGCAGTTTAGGATTTAAATTTTAGGGTTTTTTTTTTTTTTAGGGTTTAAAGTTTTGGGTTTATTAGGTTTATAGGTTTTTAGGGTTTAGGTTGTAAGGCTTTGGGTTATTTAGTTTTGGTTATTTAAGGTTTTCTTTAGGGTATTTTTTGGGTTTTTTATGTTTAGGGTATTTTTAGGGTTTGGGGTTTCTTAGGGCATATGGTTTAGAGTTTAGATTTTGGGCCCTAAGGTGTTTGGTTTTACGATTTAGGGTTTAGGGTTTAAGCCCTAAGGTATAGTACTTAGGGTATAGGCCTTAACGTTTAGGACCTACGGTTTAGGGTTTCTTAGGGCTTAAGGTTTAGGGTTTCTTAGGGCTTAAGGTTTAGGGTTTTAAAGGTTTTTTAGGGTTTAGGGTTCTTAGGTATTTTTTAGGGTTTTGGGTTTCTTAGGGTTTCTTAGGGTCTAGAGTTTCTTAAGGCTAAGGTTTAGGGTTTAGATTTTAAGCCCTAAGATTTAGGGTTTAGGACTGAAGGTTTAGGGTTTATAATTTATGGCTTAGGGTTTAATCCCTAAGGTATAGGGTTTAGGGTAAACACCTTAAGGTTTAGGGTTTAGGGTTTCTTAGATATTTTTTAGGGTTTAGGATTTCTTGGGATTTCTTAGGGTGTAGGGGTTTCTTAAGGCTTAAGGTTTAGGGTTTAGATTTTAGGCCCTAAGCTTTAGGGTTTAGCACTTAAGATTTAGGGTTCATAGGGCCTTTTTAGGATGATTTTTAGGGTTTAGGATTTCATGGGAATTTTTAGAGTTTAGGGTTTCTTTGGGCTTAAGGTTTAGGGTTCATATTTTACGCCCTAAGCTTTAGGTTTTATCATTTAGGTCTTCGGGTTTAAGTCGTAAGGTATAGGGTTTAGGATAAAGTCCTTAAGATTTAGGCCCTACGGTTTAGGGTTTTTTTAGGTTTTAGGATTTAGGGTATAGAGTTTAGGTCCAACAGTTTAAAGGTTTTTTTAGAGGTTTTAGATTATTTTTGGTTTTAAATTTTAGGAATTTTTAGGTTTAGTGTTTTTTTAAAGTGTAGGGTTTAGTGATTTTTGTTCGTTAGGTTTAGGATTTTAGGTTATTTTTATGGTTTTACGGTTTTTAGTCTATTTTTAGGCTTTAGGGTTTCTTTAGGTTTATGGTTTCTTAGGGCATATGGTTTAGGGTTTAGATTTTAGGCCCTAAGGTGTTTGGTTTTACGATTTAGGGTTTAAGCCCTAAGGTATAGGGCTTAGGTATAGTCCTTAAGGTTTAGGACCTACATTTTAGGGTTTTCTTAGGGTTTATAGTTTTTTAGGGTTAAGGATTTAGGCCCTATGGTTTAGGGTTTAGAGTTTACGTCCTACAATTTAGGGTTTTTAGGTTTTTTTTAGAGTTTAAAGTTTTGGGTTTATTAGGTTTATGGGTTTTTAAGGTTTAGGGTGTAAGGCTTTGGGTTCTTTAGTTTTGGGGATTTTTCGGTTTCTTTAGGGTGTTTTTTGGGTTTTTATGTTTAGGATTTGCAGGGTTCTTTTTAAGGCGTTTTTAGGGTATAAGGTTTCTTAGGTTTTTTTTAGGGTTTAGGGTTTCTTAGGGCTTTTTTGGGTTTAGGGTTTCTTAGGGTTTAGGGTTTCTTAGGGCTTCAGGTTTAGGGATTATATTTTAGGCCCTAAGGTTGAAGATTTAGGATTTAAGCCCTACGGTATAGGTGTTAGGGTATAGTTCTTAAGGTTTAGGGTATTTTATGGTTTAATATTTTGGATTTTTTAGGTTTAGAGTTTTGATTGGGGTTTAAGGTATAGGGTTTTTTTTATTTAGGTTGTTTTTAGGGTTTTTGTAAGAGGTTTAGGGTTTCTTAGGGTTTTTTAGGGTTTAGGGTTTATTATGCCTTAGTGTTTATTGTTTAAATTTTATACCCTAAGGTTTAGGGTTTATGATTTAGGGTTTAGGGTTTAAGCCCTAAGGTATAGGGTCTAGGCTATAGTCCTTAAGGTTTAGGATTTTTTAGGGCTTAGGATTTAAGCGATAATGTTTAGGGTATAAAATTTAGGTCCTACGGTTTAGGGTTTCAATTTTTGGGTTTTTGAGAGTTTTTAGGGTTTTTTAAACGTTTAAAGTTTAGGGTTTTTTAGGTTTAGTGTTTTTTTGGGCTTCAGGCTTTGGTTCTTTAGGTTTAGGGGTTGTTTAGGTTTTCTTTTGGGGGTTTTTAGGGTTTTTTAGGTTTAGGGGTTTTTATGGAGTTTTAGGATTTTTTTAGGATTTAGGGTTTCTTGGGTTTTCATAGGTTTTAGGGTTTAGTGTTTAGATTTTTGGCCCTAGGGTTTAGGGATTACGATTTAGGGTTTATGATTTAAGCCTTAAGGTATAGGGTTTAGGGTATAGTCCTTAATATTTAGGTCCAATGGTTTAGAATTTTTTTTGGGTTTTGAGGGTTTATTTTAAGGTTTTTATGTATTTTTAAGGGTTTTAGAGTTTTTTAGGGTTTCTTAGGTTTTGTGTTTCTTAGGGCTTACGGTTTTTGGTTTAGGTTAAGGGTATACGATTCGGGGTTTTGGGTTTAAGCCCTAAGGTATAGGGTTAAGGATATAGTCCTTAAAGTTTAGGTCCTACGGTTTAGGGTTTAAAGTTAAGGTTTTTTTTAGGGTTTTTAGTTTTTTAGAGCTTAAAGTTTAGGTTTTTAGGTTTTCGGTATTTTTAGGGTTTTTTAGGTTTAGGGTTTTTATTAGGTTTTAGGGCTTTGGATTCTTTTGGTTTAGGGGTTTTTAAGGTTTTCCTTAGGGTATTTTTAGGATTTAGGGGTTTTGAGAGTTATTTTACTGTTTTGGGTTTCTTAGGGCTTTTTAGGGTTTAGGGTTTCTTGGGGTTTCTTAGGGTTAAGGGTTTCTTTGGGTTTAGGGTTTACGATTTAGATTTAAGGCTCTAAGGTTTAGGGTTTAGGCCCTAAAATTATGGCTTTAGGGCCTAAGCCCTAAGATATAGGGGGTTTAGGGTCTAGTCCTTAATGTTTAGGCCCTACGGTGTAGGGTTTTTTTTTGGGTTAAGGATTTAGCCCCTAAGGTTTGGGGTATAGAGTGTAGGTCCTATGGTTAAGGGTTTTTAGAGTTTTTTTAGTGTTTTTTTTTCTTGGTTTTAGGATTTTTAGGGCTTTTTTCAAGGTTAAAGTTTAGGGTTTTTAGGTTTAGGTTTTTTAAGGGTTGATAGTTTAGGGCTTTGGGTTCTTTAGGTTTAGAGGTTTTTAATATTTTCATTAGGGTGTTTTTAAGGTTTTTAGGGGTTTTAGGGTTTTTTTTAGGGTTTAGAGTCCCTTAGGAATTTTTTATGGCTTTTTTATGTTTTAGGGTTTCTTGGGGTTACTTAGGGTTTAGGGTATCTTAGGGCTTAAGGCTTAGGGTTTTGATTTTAAGCCCTAAGGTATAGGGTTTAGGGTATAGTCCTTAAGGTTAAGTCCCTACAATATAGGGTTTAGGATTTAGTCCTTAGGATTTTGGATTTAGCCCCTAAGGTTTAGGGTATAGAGTTGAGGTTCAATGGTTTAGAATTTATAGTTTAGGGTTTTTAGGGGCTTTTAGGATCTTGTAGGGGTTTTTAGGGTTTAAAGTTGAAGGTTTTTTAGGTTTAGGTTTTCTTAAGGGTTTAGGGTTTAATTTAGGGCTTTAGGACCTTTAGGATTAGGGGATTTTAAGGTTTTCTTTAGGGTGTTTTTAGGGTTTTTAAGGAATTTTTAGGGTGTTTTTAGGGTTCTTAGGGTTGAGGGTTTTATAGGGATTTTTAGGGTTTTTTTAGGGGGTTTAGGGTATTTTTAGGGTTTAAAGTTCTAAGGGTTTTTCACGTTTAGGTTTTTTTCTAAGGTTTCGGGCTTAGGTTTTTTTTTGTTTTAAAGATTAGGGTTTTTTTATGTTTAGGGTGTTTTTAGGGTTTATGATTTAGGGTTTAAACCCTAAGGTATAGTGTTTAGGGTATAGTCCATAAGGTTTAGGCCCTACTGTTTAGGGTTATTTTAGGGTTTTGGATTTATGCTCTAAGGTTTAGGGGTATGGATTTTAGGTTCAACGGTTTAGGATTTATAGTTTAGGGTTTTCAGGGGTTTTCAGGGGTTTTTAGGGGTTTTCAGGGTCTTCTAGGGTTTTTTTAGGGGTTTTTAGGTTTAGGTTTTCTTTAAGGGTTTAGGGTTTAGGGCTTTATGTTTTTTAGGTTTATGGGTTTTTAAGGTTTTCTTTAGGATGTTTTTAGGGGTTTAGGGTTTCTTAGGGATTAGGGTTTAGGGTTTAGATTTTAGGCCCTAAGGTTTAGGGTTTAGGCCTAATGTATAGGGTTTACGATTTAGGGTTTAGGGTTTAGGATTTAAACCCTAAGGTATAGGGTTTAGGGTAAAGTCCTTAAGGTTTAGGCCCTATGGTTTAGGATTTTTTTGGGGTTTAGGATTTAGGCCTTAAGGTTTAGGGTATAGAGTTTAGGCCCTTAAGTTTAGGGTTTACAATTTAGGGTTAAGGGTATTGTCCTTAAGGTTTTGGCCCCATGGTTTAGGGTATTTTAAGGGTTTAGGATTTATGCCGTAGGGTTTAGGGTATAAAGTTTAAGTCCTACGGTTTATGGTTTTTTAGGGTTTCTTGTACTATTTTTAGTATTATTATTTCTTTAGGATTTTTAGGGTTTAAAGTTAAGGGATTTAAAGTTTAGGAATTTATTTTAGGGTTTATGATTTAGGGCTTCGGGTTCATTAGGATTAGGATTTTTAATGTTTTGGATTATTTATTTTTACTGTTTTTTTTTTTTTTTTTTTTTTTGGGGGGGGGGGG
>JAJONR010006627.1:0-22933 GCA_029582245.1 Solanum etuberosum | reverse complement strand
TTTTTTTTTTTTTTTTTTTTTTTTTTTTTAATTTTAACGTGTGTGATTCCCTTTTTTTTTTTGGAAAGATATTCTTAATTATCTTTCCACAACCTCCTTATTTATGGCATACGTGTCAGCACCACAAAATCTATGGAAATATTAAATAATAAATAACAATTTGAAAAACAAAAAATTTTAAAAAAACATAAATTATAAACCGTTTTTTAAAATTTGTTTACCTTAAAAACTGCTGTATTGATTTTTTATTTTTTTTAATAAATTAAATATGTTTGTTCCTAATAAAATGCTATATGTCTAATTTTTTTAAAATAAATTTTATAAATGTAGAAGTTAGAGTTTATGAATTATCAAAATTAATTAATTTAAAATTTAAAAAATAAATAAATATCTATCTATATATATATATAAGGAGAGGTGATAGAGCCTACGTGTCAGCACACAAAAAAAAAAACAATCAATAATTTTATTATCTATTATTGAAATTAATATATAAAATTAAAACATAATTGAGCAATAATGTGAAAGACACGTTTTGTCAAACCAGTTAGAGAATTTCAAATCGAAAAAACTACTTATGTCAGTTTTATTGCAACTGCATCAGCAAATTTTCATTTTAAAAGACAACAAAAATGGTTACCACAATATATATTCCAATTAGCAACAAAAATAAATAATGCGCTCATTTTTTTTGGTGGTTATGAGGCGGTGAAGAATAATACATTGGGTGGCAAAGAATGTGCAACTGCGTTTTTGATTTTCTCTTTAATGTATTATATGTGTGAGAAAAAAGAAGATTCGAAATGGTGAACTGTTTCCCAACAAAATCAATCACCCACAGGTAAACATCATTTTTCATCCTTTTTATGAAATAATTACGCATTATAGTTTAACGGGGATTTTCTAGAAACTTCATTTGCTACTTCAAATCAAATTAGTAATTGTTATGACAAAACAAGGATAGATTGTGGTTGGTAAATTTTGCTTCTTTGTCAAAATAAAATAAAATAAAATATTATTTTATAAACCAAATTCTTAATTCCTCAGTTTTTGCCTAATATCGAAAACAAATTCTCATTCCTATGGAATCATCATAAGTAGTCATTTTTAGATGATATCTTGTGTGATCTTTTTATTCTTTTTTATGATTAATGAGATGTGTCTTGCTTCTTAGTACATATTTTTGCACTTGTTGTTGAGTTGGTGACTTGGCTTAAGAGGAGTTTTAGTAACTTCAAAAAAGTATTGATGTATTACGCAGAAATGGTTGATCTGGTGGGTCACTTTTCTCCTTTAAAATTTAAAAGCATCTAAAAATAATTTAATCTAAACAAGCACTAAATTATATGATCATGTCCTTTTATATTAAATAGGTAGTTTTAAAACTTCTAATTACATTCTCATTTATACACAAATCCTACAAATTGCATTAACTATTTTTAATATGGAAGAAAAAATATTAAATACTCTCTCATCTATTTTAAATCACCGTTAACCATTTAAATTGAATATTAAGACAATGTTAAAAATAAATTGAAAAGAAAAACAAATAAATATTGAATATGAAAATATAGGAAAGTGTTAAATTTGATTTACGGATAATTTTTTTGTTGAATGTGTATTAAATAAATAAATAAAACAAATAAACTATTTAAATTTTTAAATAGTTTTAAAATTTAAACGTGTGTGATACTTTTATTTTTGGAAAAATATTTTTAACTATCTTTCCACAACCTCCTTATTTATATATAGCAAAACAAATAATAATAATAATAATAATTTCAACTTAATAATAATAATAAAAATAACTATAATATTAATAATTAATAACTATATAATAATAATAATATTAATTATTAAATTAACTAAATTAATTAAAATCCGAAAATTAAAATTAAAAATAAAAATATAAAAGGAAACAAAAAACTGAAAACACGTAAAATTATTTCTTAAAACATAAAAGCAACCAACCAACCTTTTTTTGTGGAAAATATTTTTAATTATCATTCCATAACCTCCTTTTTAATAGCAAAACAACTAATAATAATAATAATAATAATTTTTTTTTAATTATTATTATTATTATTATTAATTCTCCCACTGCCTACGTGTGGCCTGGCCTATATATGGATTATTTTTTAAGTCATAGAAAACTTACAACAATATAATAATTTAATTAGTTTTAAAAGATAAATATCTAATCATAAATAATTATAATATTTTAAAGGCAGAATGCATAAGCGATCCCTTGAACTTGTAAGAATTTTCCGTATAGACACCTTAACAAGGACACCTTCCTATTGAACACTTAAACCACTCAAAAAGTGTACCTATCAGACACACCTAGTGACTTGACACTTATCGTGTGAGGCACTCCTTTTGAGTGCGTGAAGTGAGAAAAAAAAGCTGATGTGTCTGATTGGCACACTTTAACACACTTAACGATAATATTCTTCCTCTTTTATTTATCCAACCCTAGATTCTTCCCCTTTTTTTATTTCTCATCTCTTTCTTCTCCACATCTCACCATTGTTGTTGCTACTGTGGAGATCAAAAAAAATTCTTCATTCGTCTTCTTCACAGCAAAGGAAATGTCCAATTTGTCGATTTCAACTTCTTCAGATGCAAATGTGTTCTGTCGATGTGGGGTCAATGCTGAATTGAAAACCTTATGGAAACAACTTATTACAGGACGTCAATTTTTTTGCTGCAAAAACACAAAAGTAAGATTTTTATCATTATTCTAATCTGGTTAAACAAATCACTAATTATAGTTTAATTATTTTGATAATTTGTGTAGAGAAGAGGTGGATGCGATTATTTTCGATGGTACGATGATGATACCGCCTCAAGCAAAAAATATCATATAGGGTCTATTGAAAAGAATCAAATCCTATGAACAAGAGAGGAAGCGGGCAAGAAAAATCAGGATCATATGCGTTATTGCACTTGTGATTTTCGCTATATGGAAATATTTATGTTAGTAGTCTTAGGAGTGATTGTATTAGTAGTCTTGTGTTTCTGTTGTACTGATTTTGGATGAAGGAATGGAGATAAGTTGTTCATTAATCTATCATATTTTTCTTGTTTATTCACCTCTATTTTATTGCCTTATTTCTATTCCTCTTATTCACCTCCAAACAACCATAACCATTTACCAGCATTATAATACTAAGTGAACAACACAACAACATTAAGCTCCAAACAAGCATGAATGATCGACAAAAAAATCTTGGCATTTCCTTGTAAGAAAATCCACATTTAAACCACTCGTTATAGTGTACATAAAAAACACCACAAAACATATTAAAGCAGTCTCGGTATTGTTTTCTGCTTGCATTACAGATTCAAAATAAAACAACACCTAAGTGTACATCAAAAACACCCAAAAACATATTAAAGTAGTCACACTAGTTTTTTCTGTTCTTGCTCTTGTTGCACTAGACGTTTGCAGATCCATCCCCTTTGGACTTACTCATGCATTGTAATTGTGGAGTGGTGACAACATCTTTACCCTTCCATTTCAGTCCACGAGGCTTATAACCGATATCAATGTTTGTTGGTGTTGCACACTTGAAAACAACTGGAGTAACAACTCTTTCACCTGCTGTACCAGGTTGTATACAAGGAACTAAAATAAGTATTATCAAAGTAGATTATAAATAATTGAAGTTGGTTATACGCTTACATTTAATGTTTGTCTGCCACTTATATCATCAATGTAGATGCCAAATCCCACAGTCTTAGGCCTTTTGTTTCCTCCTGTTGATGTTGATGCTCCTTCTATTCCCCTACCTCTTCCTGCTTGTTGACCTCTTGTAACAGTTGAAGTATCATCACTTCCTCTCCCCCTGCCTCCTCCCCTGCCTCTTCCCCTGCCTCTTCCAGCTTGTTGAACTCTTCTAACAATTGAAGTATCATCACAGATAGAAGTTGATTGTTGGCCTGAGCTGACATGTTGTGATGGTCTCCAGGTTGGTGGCTGGCTAGAACCTACAGGTTGGCCTGAGCTTGGTGGTTGGCTAAAGCTTGTTGGTTGCCTTGAGCTTGGTGGCTGGCTTGAGCTTGGTGGCTGGCTAGAACGTGTAGGTTGCCTTGAGCTTTGAGGCTGATTTGAGTTAGCAGGTTGGCCTGAGCTTGCAGGTTGGGTTGACCTTCCAAGTCCAGGCTGGGTTGAGCTTCCAGGCTGACCCATTTCAGAAGATTTAATAGTGTAAATAAGAAAAATTGTATTGCATTTTATCTATTCAATTGAAGTAATCAAAGGTTGCTTGAGTATTACCACATATTTGCAGGCTTTATTATTATGGCCTTGTTGATGACACTTGGAGCAAGTCATTTTTACATCTCTCCTGGACAACTTTCCATACTTCTTTCTTGGCTCATCGTTTGACTTTCTTCTACATTTTGGTGGTCTGCCAGGTATTTATTTTGGTTCAGGAGGCTCAATCACTATATCACTAGTGTGAGGCCACATTTTCATGTTAGGTATTAGCTGGATAAAGTAATTATAAGCCTTCATGAAAGTATTTTTTCTATACCAATGTACAACATGATCTTCAGGGTCTTGGCCTGCATGCTGATATTCCAAAACAACATGTTGATATGGTATGCCTCTCAACTGCCAGGTTCTACATGTACATGTCTTCTTTCTGATATCAATAATATGCCTATAATGACCATCTAAAATTTCATATCCAAATTGACCATTGAACCTAACTTGACAATCTCTAGCATAATCTTTGTTTTCTTCAAGTACTAAACTTGCCATAGGAGAAATGTCTGATATCCAAGTGTCAACAAATTTTCTCATCTCACATTTCTATCCATTATCTTATGCCTAATCTCCTCTAGCATGGTGATAATTGATTTATGTCTAGCAGCTAATATCCAAGAATTAAATGTCTCACACATATTATTCTCAACAATATCACACTTAGCATGCTCCTTAAAATATGTTTTACACCATGTCTTCTTTCATAATGTAACAAGTCCCCACAAATATTCTTACCAAGTTTATTAAGTTTATCAATTTCATCTTGAAATTTTACCTCAAAACTTGATTTTGTACATCTCCAGAATTGTTTTCTTCTTTCTTCTCCTCTCCAAGTCTTCTGCCAATTGGACCAGATATGTCTAGCACACATCCTCTGCTCACAATCTGGCAGCAACTCCATTATGGTTGCTACAAGACCCTACATATCATAATAATTGAAATTTATGACTAGTAATAATTAAATAAGTAGGCAATGAGATCAAAATTAAAGAATTAACATTAAACTACACAGTCAATCCATGTCCAGTGCCTAAGTTTAGATCTTGTATCAAGAAGTTGATGAAGAAACTCCAACTGTGCTTTGTTTCTTGATCAACAATTGCCCAAGCAACTGGAAACAGTTGTTGATTTCCATTCCTACCAATTGCAACTAATAATTCACCCTTGCAAGCACCCTTCAGAAAGCATCCATCAAAATCAATGATTTTTCTACATCCTTCCAACCAACCTCTCTTTAATGCATCAAAACAAACATAAAAGTAAACAAACATATTCTTTCCTGGAGTAGATTCCCTGTCTGTCCTCACCCAACATGAACTACCAGACCCCCGATCATCCTAACAACTTATTCAGCGGAAGACTTAACTTAACAAAGATAAACCCATATAACTCAAGAATGTTAATAAGAAAGCATTCAACTAGCCAATAAGGCAAACTCAAGTCTTTAAACAACATCTGAAATGAATAAGACTAAAGAACTATAACTATCCATCTATGAAGCCTCTAAAACAAAGAGGAATGTCGGGACAAGACCCCCGATCATCCTAACAACTGAAATACTAAAACAATGTAAAAGGAGTCCTCCGGAAAGCTAGGAGGCTCACCAACAGACTCTGAGTGCTCAACTGGATCAACGAGGCGCTGGGTGATGATCGTGGTTACCTGTGTCTGCATCATAAGACGATGCAGGCCAAATGGCATCAGTACATTGAATGTACGAGTATGCGAGGGAAAAACTAATCATAACATAAGCTTGAAAGGAATCTGAAAGAAACACTTACCTTGGCTTTACTCACTCATGAATAACTTAACTCAATATAAGCAATAAAACACATGCAATATATGGAAAGATTTATAAAATAGTAGAAAGCAACCTAGTTCGTTAAAGAAAATGCAATAACAAACTCAACTTTACTCATATAATAAAGGAATATAGTTTATGTGGGAGTTTCTCTAACCGACAACCACCACTATGAGCCTAAGTGGTGATACAACATCTTGCCCACGCTGCCAGAACTGTCATATACTTTGCCATCATATCGAACGTCTTAACTAAGTGGATCCACTAGTCTATGCTTTAAAGCACTTAAGGAATCATCTAAAAAGTATGATCCTTTACTACCCATGATGGCTACATGGTTTATAGAGACTTGAGTTATTATGAACTCGCGTCCCCATATCGGTGCTCAATACTACTCCCACAATGTACTTAACTCATATGTTTTTAAAACAACTTCTTTCTTTGGTTTGAGATAATTGCTCAAAACTTAGCTTAAAAGCTCTCTTGGAATCGATGTTCCCTTTCTTGCTCAAATGTGAAAACATTTTAAACTCCTTGGGAATACATAGTCCCCATATCCTTCTTTGAAGAAATGAACTTCAATCTTTACTCTTTACTTAACTTGAACTTTAAGTCTTAAAACAAAGTTAGAACGTTTGCGAAAGACTTTTGAAAACTTTAAGAATTTCTCTTAACTTGCTTCTTAACTTCTAGACTTGACTTTTAACTTTTCTTGAATTGAATTATGGATTCAAGGTTCATGATCTCATGTTTATTGATGATTTCATGATGTTTAGACGTACCTTAGAGTGTTGGAATCAACTAGAAAACATAGGTACGTTGCTAAGGAACTAGTACGGAAAGAAGGGGGGAAATGGGGTGAACTGGCGTCCTTGGCACTCTGAGAGGCGTGGGGCGCCAGAGCCCAAAGTTCAGAGACCCCTGCTTGGGGCTCTGAGAGGGGCGACGCCCCAGACCCCTGCCCAGGTGCCTCCGACTTTCCATCTTCATTTTTCAACTCTATACCCTCTAATTTCACTTGGTTATTTCCCCCCAAACACTTAGAATCAACTAAATCATCAATATGTGTAAGATTCTACTCGAAAACACACCTAAAATCATGAATCAAACTCAAGAAACTTCAACAACAAGAACCCACAAGAATTCAAACGAATTTCATCAAGAACTCATAAGCTTTGCTTTCAAAACAATACAACTTCACTGAATTGAATCATAATTGGCGCGTGGGTGAACTAACCCAACGCTATGTGATCTCACATACCTCGTAGGGATCACCCCTTGACTAAATCCACAAGCGATTCTTGAAGATCTTGACGATTCTTGCTCATTCTCCTCTTTTCTCCTCCTCTTCTCTCTTCTCTCAAAACCCTAACTTGTTTTGGTAAAAGCGTAAATTGATCTAATTCTGATTAGACCCTAACTTAATTATCAAAAATGAAATAAAACAATTGGGTAAGGAAAGACTAAAACTCCCTTCCAAAATCAAGTTTAGATTTTCCTTATTTGAACAACCCAACTTCAAATGGGCATATCTCACTCATACGAACTCAGAATCGCGCAAATTCGGCGGCGTTGGAAAGATAATTCCAAGATCTTTCCTACGATACCTGGAAAAACACCTAACTCATCCTGAGTTAGGAGTTATGGTCGTTTGAAGTTGACCAAAAACTCAACTTAACATACTTAACAAATTTTCTAGATTTTTATATTCTTTCCAAAAATGGCTATTTCCAATCCTTAACTTCTTCCTAGTTATTTCAACTTGCGAGATGTTACAATAATGAACATGATAGTAATTCTTAACAATAAAATCACCAGAGTCTTTGTCTAGACTAGCATATAACAACCATTTGCATTTCTTATGCTGAAATTTAACTCTGACTCTATGTTTTTCATTAAGCCTCAATTTTAATTTGACTTTATATTCAACAGCATACTCTGCCACAATCTTTCTAAATTCTTTGGCATTTTCAAATATCATATCAAGCTCAAATATAGCAACTACACAATCAGGATCAAATCTTATCTTTTTACTTTTTCTTCTAGCTGGTAAATCAACACCTTCCACAGCTTCAGGATCTAATTCACCCCTACTGTCATCACTATCCAGTTCTGAAATATCAATATATTGTTCATCTCCCCCCAATCTTCCTACATACCTAGCAGCCTTGTTCCTTCCAATGTCTTTAAATCCTCTATCAACACCAGCTACTCCAAGAGTTATTTCCTCTGTAGGAACATGTTTTTTCCTCTGCAATTTGGTTCTCCTTTCATCTCTAAGAGTTCTTAACTCTTTATCAATCTCTGAGTCATCATCATCTGGAATAACAAACTCTTGTGAATCATCACTAATATCCCAATCTGTTTCAACACCTTCAAGATCTGATGCATCATCTACACCAACTTCAACATTAATATTCTTAGATTGGGCAGCTCCTTGTTGTAACCCTTTATCCACACCAACTTCAACATTAATATTCTTAGATTGGGCAGCTCCTTGTTGTAACCCTTCATCCACACTAACATCATGTAAGCTTTCTACCCCCTCCACATTAATATCATGTGAGTTTTCTACCCCATCCTCATTAACACTTTTACCAACTGTTGGCCCACAAAGATAACCTGTAGGGACCCCATCTTTAACAACCTCTACCTCATCCACAACATGTTGAACATATAAGTCCAAAAAGTCACCATCACCTAGGTCTTTTATAAGGTTTAGTAAGTTGAAATCGTTATCCACTAAGACAAAGTTATTGGTTGTAGGGTCTTTAAAATAAAACCCACCCACAGTAACATACCCCAGATCTCTAGTATAAAAAAGTAATTCCATTAAAGAAAAGTGGTCTTTATCGATACCTACAAATTCCAGTTCACTTTCCTCTATGTAAGTGGAACCTCCACCAGATGTGCCTTCCACAAATTTACCACCATGGTGAAAACGAGTTACTATAATAATATCCATAAGATTCCCTGGAAAAAAAATTCAAATATTCCTGACAAATTACTGACAAGGAAACCCTAAAAAATTCAAACTTTATTCACATATGTACAAAACATCATCACTGTAGTAATATACAAAATAGACGCTATATTTAAAGGGGTAATTGACAGCAATAGTCATAGAGATTCGAAAATGAACTTACTTCACAAGATTGAGCACAAAATCTCCTAGCTTTCTCGAATCAGCCCTAAAACACTACAACAAGAGTTATTTTCTTGAATTGACCACGCCTTAGGAAGAAAACATGAAGATTATTGATCAAATTTCTTGAATCTATCACATATTGAGCGGGAATCAACGAAGAAATATCTAGGGTATTTTGGAACACGTTTTGGGGATTTTTAGAAATGACTGAGGGGTTGGGTGTGGGGTTGTGTGTTTTGTTATGTGTATTACCCCGTAGGATTAGATTATCCACGTGGGAGATGTGTAATGTCACGCGCTCCACCTTAAAACAAATGCATCAAACAATAAGTGTCAAGTCAGCCATGTGTGTCTGATAGGTACACTTTTTGAGTGGTTTAAGTTTTCAATAGGAAGGCGTCCTTGTTAAGGTGTCTATACGGAAAATCCTTACAAGTTCAAGGGGCCGCTTATGCGTTCTGCCTATTTTAAAAGTCTTTGATAGAATTTTTAAAATTTGAATTGATAATTTAATTAGTTTTACTAAAATATTGCGTAAGTTTTATTTTTAGTAAAATAAAAATTCAAAATTGAGAAGAGTGTTATAAGATAAAGTGGTTACAAATAGTTTTAATTTTATCCTTACCTATTTTATAGCTAATATATTATTATAAAATCAGTTGAAAAAACGATTTCTAAGACTCATGGTGGAACAATACTTCCACCTAATCCGCGTAATGATTTAAATTTAATTTACGGAAAACTTTTTATTTGAATATGTATAAATAAAAAATAAATAAAACAAAGAAGCGGTTTTATAAACCACCTACTATTCCCACTTTCCCATTTCCTTTCTTCTGCCCAATCACATATTTTTTCAATTTCTCACATTAATGAAGCAATGGATTTTTTCTTTTCAAAAGTACGGTCTCCAACATGAATAGCACAATATTCAAAGAAAAAAAAAATGGCAACATTGAGTTGATGCATATCATTTTTATATATAATTTCTCAAAATTATAGTACTAATTTGTGATTTGTATTATCGTTTGTCTTTATTTATCTATCTTTTTAAATTATACATAGTATTAACTTTTATATTTATATTGGTGTATAATTATTTAGACGGAGATCAAACTGATGCCATGATTAAAAGATTTGTGAATTCATGTATTATATCTAATAACATTTAATTTAATAGTCAAGCATTGACTGATAAGTCATTATTTAAATAGTATTTGGAGAGTGAGACTATGAAAATATGTTATTTATGTTTTTTCTGTAAATATTAAACTATTATTTGAATCACTAAATTGGATATTGCAATAAATTTTGTTCTTTATTAGTTTCAGATCATTATTTTGAATTCAATGTCTAAAATGTTATGAACATTTTTTAAGAGGCCAAAAAATCTTCAAATCTCGAATGAAGCATGGGTGTTTGTGTAGCGGCAGAAGAAGATGATTCTATCCATGTGTATTAGGTAACTGATCAAGATTTGAAGATTTTTTTAGGTAACTGATCAAGATTTGTTTTTTCTTTTTTAAAACTTTATAATTCAAATTATTTTAATTTTTAAATCGAATTTTAACAAAAACATTTAAGAGATAATTTTTAACAACGACATTTGGTAGTTTTAGAACAAGGTCAAAACAAAAGAAAAAAATAATAATAAACAACAAAATTAACTATTTGATTAGAAAATAAATTAAAAAAAGCCATGATACAAAATAAATTAAAAATAAAACATTTAACGGAGAAAAAGAAGAAGAAAAAGTAAACATTAATAAAGAAATAGCTTAAAATCTCTAGGTAAAATTTATTTTAAAAAAAGACAATTAAGATTGGGAAAAAAACCCAATTTAAATCATTTCCTAAAATCTCTCACCCACTTAACTATCTTAATCTCTTAAAACTCAACTATAAGCCAAAAGTGACTTTAAATATTTCAAATCTCTATTTTGTAAAAAAAAAAAAAAACATGTTATCAACAAAATGATTTTCGAATTATTATTTTTAAAAAATAATAAATTTAAAATACTATAAATTCATATTTTGCAAATAAAGCCACATGTCTCATCAAAATAATTAACAATTTTTTCAGTTTGAATTTTTTTTAAAAAAACATAATTTTAATTTGATAAATAATTATGTTAAAATTTGTCAAACGAAACTGCCAAAAAACAGAATTGATAGTTATAATTATTTTAATAATTTGGAGATTTTCTCAAAAATAAAATAAAATTATCAATTAAAAAAACACTAACAAATGTTCTTATTTAAAAAATAAATTACCGATAAATAATTTTCAAATTATAATATATTGAACAAAAAATAACGTTGTATTTAAATCTAATATAATAATAGATATTATTGCCTTCAATTTTTTAATTAGAATTGATTTGAAATGCCATATATATTTACACGATATATACATAATAGCATGTTGGTGGTACTTATAACTTCTAAACTTTATCTAATTAATATTAAAATTAACATATTTAATTATTTATATAAAATTAGTTTAAATTTTTTTAAAACTTAATCCTAATATTATCTGTCACTGTTAGGTTATATTTACTAAAGAATAAAATACACCACATATTTAAAAAGGCTAAACAAATCTAAAATACATAAATAAAAGAAGAGATTTATAGTAATCAAAGGAATAGAAGGTGCTCCATTTTTTTATCTTTCAATTTTTTCTTTGCACGAAAAATATATTAATTTGATAATTTATTTTCTGTGGTATATAATAATTTGATTATAGTAATATCTTTTTTTTAATTGATCATTGAAAGTCATTTTTTTTTTGTACATTTTTATTTTATGAAATTATATTTGATTAAATAAAGATGATCTTATTTTGCAAGATTGAACGAGAGAGGAGTGTGCTAAAGAGGTTGCAAGATGCTTTGCAAATTATATATTTAGATTTTAGCTAAAAATATTTTAAATATTTTTAATACTAAGTTTAGATTGATCTATGAATTTAAATTTTAATTATAGAACAAATATCAATTCAACACACGCCACATATGCTATTAATCTTCATTATACTAGAAGAAGAAAAAGAAGTTAGAATAATGTTTAGTGTTCTTAAAGAATATACCCATATTTCACATAAATTATGGTAAAATTTTGTTAGCATGAAGTGTAAAAAAATATAAAACTAAAACATTATATATGATTACACGTGCACTTTTGTTACTCAAACATAATTTGTATTAGTTATTTTTAAAATTTAAAAATTATTATATTTTAAAATATCCGCGTTGCGCGGATACATATACTAGTATATATATATATATATATATATATATATATATATAAGAGGAAAAAAACGCCACATGTTAGCGCCACAATTAATCTCAAAATTTCAGTATTTAAAAAGTTAATTTAAAAAAAAATATGATTTTTTTTTTTATAAAAAAAAACACATGTCAGCAATTACTTAAAAAAAATTGCATCATCCGGTTCTTCAAAATTTGATTTTAAATTATTTTTAAAATGTAATTTTCCAATTAAAGCCAACTGTCAACACCCAAAAAATTGGGATTTCATATTTTTAAATAAATACACCGTTTCGGATATTCAATTAGTTCAAACTTTTGTTTAAACTTTACATTTTTATATTTTTTTTAAATTTAAATATGTCAAACATAAAACAAACTTCACAAACTGTATTTCTTTTAACATAATAAAATACTAATATCATTTTTAAAAATAATAATTAAGTAATCAATTATTACATTTAAAAAAAATAATCAATTATTAAGAAAATTTTAAAAAATATTAATCAATTCTTTCATTTTAAAAAATAAAAAATATTTCTAATATCAAGAATTGCCATCCTATTTTCTTTAATATTTGCATTATATAATATAGGAAGGAAGTTTAAGAAAAAAACATAATGAAAAGGAATCTCCCACGTTTGCAATTTATAAAAACAAATAACCTATAATTCTTTTAAGAAAATATGCAAAATTTATGAATTATTAAAATTAATTTGAAATCTGAAAATTAAATAACAATTGTTAACACTAAAAAAAGATACGGTTTTACAAAAAAAAATACAATACATACAATATAAAATAAAATAAAATAAAAAATTACGTAACTCCATCTTAGGTCTCTTTTTTTTACTTCATTTTTGAAAATGATAGTTATCCAAATCAATATCCAAACGGTAAGTTTTTGAAATTTGAGGAATTAATTTAAAATTTAAATTTTAAAAGATAAATAACTAATTTTATTCCTAGAAAATAGTTAACTGAATAACACACACATTTAAATAACAAAAATCATTCTTAACTCTACCATTTACATCTTCCCAAAAACTTACTAATTTCAGAATTAGTCTCTTATATTTATTCAACTACTTAAACATGGTAACATTTTTTGCTTTTCGTGTTGTTCTTTCGATTCTAACGATTTTTTTAATATATATTTCATTGATTTATGACAATTAAACTTTAATCTAGTATTTGAAGTGGTTGTATGCAGTATTTAGGTAGTAATTTGTATTTTGCATATTATCATTATCAAGTTTGAATAAACTTGGATAGTGATCGTGAAAGAATGAATATAGGTATCTTTTGATGGATTCTACTTCTATTTGATAGATCTATTGAAGAATCTACTAGGTCAATGAAAAACGCTCCCAAATATGCACTCAACGGAGAACTATGTCTATTTTTATAATTAAAAAAAATCTACCAATTTAACTTGATAGTTATGCTATGCTTCAATTTTTTTTGTTCATATAGAATAGATATATTGTTTCAGTTGCTTTATTTTATATAGTTTGTTGGCAGATGTTTAAAATATTTGCAAAGCTTTTTTGAAATATTAACTGATTTATGCTGCTGACCCACAAGGTATTCTTCCTTATTATTATTTGTATAATTCTCCTTAAAATTTTGATGCACCAAAATCTATTGAGTAAAAAGAATTTCTATTTCTTTTATCAATAAGTAAAAATAGTACTTCTAACATGTTATTGAAATTTCATTTGGTTTGTATAACACGAAGTAATAATATACAAAATAGAGTAAATGAATACTCTATCTGTCACGATCCGAGTCTACACCCTGGACGTGGCCAGCACTCGAGAACCACTGCTGGTCCCCAAGCGAACCCTCATCCTGGCTGACTACAAGCGGAAGACTAACTCAAACATACAAAAGCTTAAAACTGAATTTAAATCCAATTAACTAGAATACTCAACTTTTAAAAAAAATCTGAACAATACTCAAAAGAAAGTAAATACAAAAAACTTCTCAACTCTGTCTATCTATAAAACCTCTACTATTACAGAAGGATATCGGGACAAAACCCACGACATCTCCAAACTACTAACTGTAAGGTAAAGATGAAGTCCTCCGAAATATAAGAAGGCTCACCAAAGCTGACTGAAATATAACATGACCTCAACGAAATGTCTGTTAATGATCCTGAATACATGTATATGTATCATGAAACGATGCAAGCCAAATGGCGTCAGTACATTGAATGTATGAGCATGTAAGGGGAACTCTAAAGCATAAACATAAGCTTGAACTTGATAAAATGAAAACATACTTACCTCTTCTCAACTCACTCAACTCAACTCAAACTCCCCTCAAGGATAGAATACTCAACACAAGATACTCAAGGATAAAGCAACAATAAAAGATGAAATATATGGAAAACTTTTAAAGAAATATATAGCAACTCAATCGTATGTAAAAATACAATAATAACTCTTATTTGGGAGATTCTTTAACCGACAACCATCACTATGAGCTATGTGATGATACAACATCTCGCCCACGCTGCCCGAACTGTCCTATACCTTGTCGGGGTATAGAACTCCTCAACTAAGTGGATCCACTAAGCTATGCTTAAAAAATAATAAGGAATCATCTAAAGAATATGACACTTTCTACTCACGTTGACTACATGGTTTATGGGGGCTGTGAGTTGTCTGAACTCTCCCCCATATCGGTGCTCAATACTACTCCCAATAATATAACTCATGCTCATATGTTTAAAAAAAATATTTTCTCATCCTCAAACTTTGAGATTATTACTCAAAAGGTTACTCTTAAAAGAGATTATACTCAAAAACTCCTTATGAACTCCTTTGGAAATCGGTGTTTCTCCTCATTTTAAATGTAAAAACATTTAATCTTGGGAATACTTAGTTTCCATATATTCATTTTGAAAAATGAAACTCAACTCTACTCATCCTCATTCTCATTTACTCAAATCTTAAAATAAATTATAAATAATTGTAAAAGACTTCTCAAAAATAGGGTTCATGCCGAATTATGGACGTGAACGACTCAATTCAAGGTTTTCAATAACCATATATAGAACTCAATACTTGGAACTCAAAAACTCCAGAACTCAAGGAATCAATG
This sequence comes from Solanum etuberosum, assembly GCA_029582245.1. Lineage (NCBI taxonomy): Eukaryota > Viridiplantae > Streptophyta > Magnoliopsida > Solanales > Solanaceae > Solanum > Solanum etuberosum. The sequence continues at coordinate 7,322 of JAJONR010006627.1, read as the reverse complement.
ATACTACTCAGCTCAAGAATGCTCGACTCATAAGGTTCATGCGGAATTATGAGCATGAACGGCTCAACTCAAGGACCTTCATGTATAGCATATGGTAGTCCCATAATTAGGAACATAATCTCAAAGGGATTAGGAACTCAATATTCAAGAACTAGAACTCGAAGATACTACTCCTCTCAACAACCTTCAATTCATAGAGTTCATGCGGAATTATGGACATGAACAACTCTACTCAAGGGTCTCAATGAAAATATAGAACTCATGGGTACAACTCTTCTCTTTCTCATACTTACTTCCTCAAAACTTATCTCAAATCGGTAGTTGATCTCAAGGGATTCACAATTTAACTCAAACACTTTCTTGAACTCTACTCTTAACTCTTTATTGAATTTGAATTATGAATTCAAGAGTTATGATTCATGATATGAAGGATCTCATGATGATTAATTGTAGTTTAGAGTAGTTAGAATCAAAAGGGAGTAAAGGTACACTTTAAAAGAACTTAGACGGAGAAAACGACGGAAAAAAAGTGGGGGCAGGCGACCCTGGCGCACTGCTGGCGCGGGGCGCCAGCCCCTAAACTTCAGAGACTCAAATGAGGCGGACTTCTGGCACGCCGCCCCAGCCCCCCGGCGCATCTGGGGCGCGCCACCCCAGCCCCTCCCCAGAAAATTCCGACGAATTTTCTTCTTCGATTTTTGGCTCTAATTCGCCTATGATCGAACGGTTTCTTCCCAACTCACATAGATTCGAATACCCAATATAAGTACATGAAAATCTACACAAAAATAACCCTCAAACTCCTAACATTCATCTGAAGAACTCATCAAACTCATCACTAACGATTTAAGAACGAAACTCAAGAAACTCATCAAGAATTCAAATCATTCAACCTCAAGAACAAAATTATGGATTTAAAATCACATGATTGGCGTGTGGGTGAACGAACCCAACACTATGAGAGCTTACATACCTCTTAAGATCGAATCCTTGGCGAAAACCCCTCGAAGATTGCAAGAATCTTGATCGTTCTCCCTTTTCTCCTCTTTTCCTCTTCTTCAACTCCTCTCAAAACCCTAAGCGTAATTTAGGAATAACTAAAACTAATTCCAATCAGCTTAGACTCCTAAAAGGTTAACAAAATAAGCTAGGCTAGTGGGGTAAGGAAAAGACCACAATTCCCCTTATTAATTCGGGTAACTTTCCTTAATTGGACAGGCTAAACTCAAACGGGCATATCTCCCTCATCCGAACTCAAAATTTAGCAAACTTGGTGTCTTTGTAAAGAGGACTCAGAGATATTTCTTTTGATATCTTATGGGTCTCCTAACTCGTCATGTGCTAAAAGTTATGGTCGTTTGAAGTTGACCCAAAACTTAAAAGAACTTACGGATGACTTGAATGAATTCTCTTTAGTTCTTTTTCGGAACTCAAGGTGCTACATATAGTGACCTTATCACTTAAGAAAATTTTAAATTCCTCAGTAAAATCTTATTCATAATGAAGAACGGTTCGAGTCTTAGCTTCAAAAAATTTCAGGGTATTACATTATCCCCCCTTGGGATCATTCGTCCTCGAATGACGGCTGGACTGGGTATGGAACGGGGTTAATCTTACCATCTCTTTTGACTCATGAACTTGCCTACTAACACATGCTGGAATGATTCATACCAAGAGTTGGGACCTTCTATAGCACCTAAATCAAGAACGATGTTGTTGTGAACATAGTCATGCTTTCTCTGAAGTTACCTTATGTGGAACAAAGGAAGTCTAGGCATGAGGTAAGAATAGGAATACCATGCCTGAGGTAATATGACTGCTAGTTGTTAATCTTAGCAACATTCCTCAACTACACTCTTCTTTCCTTATTACCATACCTCATTAGCTGCAACTCATAGCTCCCACAAGGGTACATGACTTCTCCTACCAAGGCCTGAGTCTAACGGCACACTCTTACTATATCCAAGCTTAACCCAAATCCTAAGGTTCGAGTCCTATATCTCTCTATAGGGAGTCTCATCCACCTCTTCCTCCTCATTTATAACCTTAGATGGAATTATCACACCACCATTATCACGATAAGAACATTAATCTTTCTCCTTTTAACATCACCCCACTACTAAAAGGACTTCTGAAAATATATCTCCCATACTCTTTTGAACTCATCACTATCTTATTCTCAACACTTGACTTGATTCATCATCTTATCATCTCCCCCTTAGGTCTAAAGATGACACTTGAAAGCTATGGACCTATTCCATCATCTCTAAACTGGTCTACATCCCCCTTTACTCTAACACTCGGGAAAAGTTTATCTCATGACTACCGAACTCTCTATAAGAAGGTACTAAGACCTCTTTATAAGATGTTTCTCTTGACCTCTTCTCATTGGCTCCTAAGGCTGCTCCATCTAACTCTTTAGGAAAATTTCACTTGCACCAGCCTATCCCATATTGGCAGCTGAATTGTACAATCTAGGCACACATAAGAAAATCATAACCTCGGTTGGCTCTACCTTCATTTCTCTCCTCTATGGGTCATAATACCACATTTTCATTGCAAGGTACCACTTTGATCTCCTCACCTATTTCAGGTCAAACCTACTAGATCAAATCTCAAAACTAACACCATCACCCTCATGCTGCCATCTCTTGATCACGACACTCATCTCAAATTCAAGCTTAGTGTCTAGTACTAAACACAGATATCAATATGATTGCTCACACCTTATACTACTTGCGACTACCAGAGAAGTCAAGAAACACTCACCCACTAAGATCTCATGACCAGTAGAAAATCTTTAGCTCTCCGTCTACCTACCTACAGATTGCCTTCACCTTCTATTTCACAACTTAAGAACTATTTACTCACTTACTGTGCATTACGTCTCAAATAGTTCTATCATCCTCTGAATACCATGGGGTTCTCCTTAAAAATTCATAAACCTAGCTTGGGTCTATTACCTCATGAATACTCTGCTCTCTATTCAACACCTACACTTGGCTGTTACTAACACAAATGAAACCTCATCATTTATAACTGACTGGTGCATGATTGCAATAACATAATTTTCCCCATTATTATCTCCATTTCACAAATTACTATACCTCTGCATGATTTCCTTTAACTCTGGCACTTTTACTACCACTACTTCTAACTTCATAACTCATACAATCCTTTCGGGTGAAAACACTACCCAAGCTCTACATCACACATCTTCATAAGGATCTCAGCTGAAACAAGGTTTAGAAAAGTGAGTACATCTCGCTTTCAGCTCAAACGCACGATTCATATGAATATGAGTGCATTTTCTTGAACTCAACACTCAACTCACTCACAGGCTTCTCTCAAGCCCCTCTGCAGTCTCATGACTTCCTCAAAAAAATTCTAAGAGCAACTCATCGATAAAGGACTGACTTTGCTTTTCAACTACCTCTAGTATGAGGGGTAGTCGAATGAATCTGAGAAACACACGAGTTTGAATAAGCTCCTTACGATATAGTTCTATTGCACGATTTAGAGTATGAAAGAAGAGAAACTTTTTTTGAATGTCTGTAGTCCCTCGTTTATAGAAGTGGGGCCCTCACAACCATAAACAAGACCCTACTGACACGACTTCATAGACACCCTAGGACACTTGAACTCTGTGCTCTGATACCAAGTTTGTCACGACCTGAGTCTACACCCTGGACGTGGCTGGCACTCGAGAACCATTGTTGGTCCCCAAACGAACCCTCATCCTGGCTGACTACAGGTGAAAGACTAATTCAAGCATACAAAATATTAACACTGAATTTCAATTCATTTAACTCCAATATTCAACTTTAAAAAAAATTCTGGACAATACTCAAAAGAAAGTAAATACAGAAAAACTTCTCAACTCTGTCTATCTATGAAGCCTCTACTATTACAGAAGGATATCGGGACAAAACTCATGACATCTCCAAACTACTAACTGTAAGGTAAAGGTGAAGTCCCCCAAAATATAAGAAGGCTCACCAAAGCTGACTGGAATGTCACATGACCTCAATGAAATGCATGTTGATGATCCATGTATCTGCATCATAAAATGATGCAGGCCAAATGGCGTCAGTACATTGAAGGTACGAGCATGTTAGGGGAATTCTAAAGCATAAACATAAGCTTGAACTTGATAAAAAGGAAACATACTTACCTCTTTTCAAATCACTCAACTCAACCCAAACTCCCCTCAAGGATAGAATACTCAACTCAAGATACTCAAGGATAAAGAAACATTAAAAGATGCAATATATGGAAAGCTTTTAAAATAATAGATAGAAACTCAATTGTATGTAAAAATACAATAATAACTCATTTGTATGTAAAAATACAATAATAACTCTTATTTGGGAGATTCTCTAATCGAAAACCATCATTATGAGCTATGTGATGATACAATGTCTCGCCCACGCTGCCAGAACTGTCTTATACCTTGCCGGGGTATAGAACTCCTCAACTAAGTGGATCTACTAAGCTATGCTTAAAAAATAATAAGGAATCATCTAAAAAATATGACATTTTCTACCCACGTTGGCTACATGGTTTATGGGGTCTGTGAGTTGTCTGAACTCTCCCCCATATCGGTGCTCAATACTACTCCCAATAATATAACTCATGCTCATATGTTTAAAAAAATATTTCCTCATCCTCAAACTTTGAGATTATTACTCAAAAGGTTTCTCTTAAAAGAGATTATACTCAAAAACTCCTCAAGAACTCCTTTAGAAATCGGTGTTTCCCCTCATTTTAAATGTAAAAACATTTACTCTTGGAAATAATTAGTTCCCATATATTCATTTTGAAAAATGAAACTCAACTCTACTCATCCTCATCCTCATTTACTCAAGTCTTAAAATAAATTATAAATAATTGTAAAAGACATCTCAAAAATAGGGTTCATGCCGAATTATGAACGTGAACGACTCAATTCAAGGTTTTCAATAACCATATATAGAACACAATACTTGGAACTGAACAACTCCAGAACTCAAGGACTCAATGATACTACTCATCTCAAGAATGCTCGACTCATAAGGTTTATGCGGAATTATGAGCATGAACGACTCAACTCAAGGACCTTCATGTATAACATATGGTATTCCCATAACTAGGAATATAATCTCAAAGGGATTAGGAACTCAATACTCAAGAACTAGAACTCGAAGATACTACTCCTCTCAACAACCTTCAATTCATAGAGTTCATGCGGAATTATGGACATGAACAACTCGACTCAAGGGTATCAATGAAAATATAGAACTCATGGGTACAACTCTTCTCTTTCTCATACTTACTTCCTCAAAATTTAGCTCAAATCGGTAGTTGATCTCAAGGGATTCACAATTTAACTCAAAGACTTTCTTGAACTCTACTATTAACTCTTTCTTGGATTTGAATTATGAATTCAAGAGTTATGATTCATGATATGAAGGATCTCGTGATGATTAATTGTATTTTAGAGTAGTTAGAATCAAATGGGAGTAAAGGTACACTTTAAAAGAACTTAGACGGAGCAAACGACAGAAAAATGGTGGGAGCAGGCGACCCTGGCGCACTGCTGACGCGGGGCGCCAGCCCCTAAACTTGAGAGACTCAAATGAGGCGCGCCGCCCCAGCCCCCCCCCCCCCCTCTCCCCCAGAAAATTCCAATGAACTTTCTTCTTTGATTTTTGGCCCTAATTCGCCAAGAATCGAATGGTTTCTTCCCAACTCACTTAGATTCGAATACCCAACATAAGTCACGAAAATCTACTAAAAAAAACCCCTCAAACTCCTAACATTCATCTCAAGAACTCATCACTAACGATTTAAGAACGAAACTCAAGAACCTCATCAAGAACTCAAATCATTCAACCTCAAGAACAAAATTACGGATTAAATATCACATGATTGGCGTGTGGGTGAACGAACCCAACACTATGAGAGCTTACATACCTCTTAGGATCGAATCCTTGGCGAAAACCCCTCGAAGATTGCAAGAATCTTGATCGTTCTCCCTTTTCTCCTCTTTTCCTCTTCTTCAACTCCTCTCAAAACCCTAAGCGTAATTTAGGAATAACTAAAACTGATGCCAATCACTTTAGACCCCTAAAAGGTTAACAAAACGAGCTAGTCTAGTGGAGTAAGAAAAATACCAAAATACCCCTCATTAATTCGGGTAACTTTCCTTAACTGGACAGACTGAACTCAAACGAATATATCTCCCTCATCCAAACTCAAAATTTAGCAAACTCGGTGGCGTTGGAAAGATGACTCAGAGATATTTCATTTGATATCTTATGGGCCTCCTAACTCATCTTGTGCTAAAAGTTATGGTCCTTTGAAGTTGACCCAAAACTTAGAAGAACTTACAGATGACTTGAATGAATTCTCTTTAGTTCTTTTTTGGAACTTAAGATGCTACATCTAGTGACCTTAACACTTAAGAAAATTTTAAATTCCTCGGTAAAATCTTACTCACAATGAAGAATGGTTCGACTCTTAGCTCAAAATATTTTCGGGGTATTACACTATCGATTGTAGTCCTATCAGTGAGAAATTCAATATCAAGAGATCACTATTAGTGGGAGATTTAGCACCAAGATAGGTAAAAATTGGATAACTATAGTTGGAACTTGATTCTCCGAATTTTATGGGATTTTAAAGTTTCTAGCACTATATGATTTTAAATTTACATCTTAAGTTGTATAAAAATGTGTTTGATATGTTGAGAAGGTGTCATGACTTGAAATCAACGTTATAATTTATTCCTTTGTTGAGTTGGCTAAATGAGAGTCGAAACTATTATTTTCTAAGAAATTACACTTTTCGCATTTACTTTTATTTCAAACTTAAATTTAAAAAACCATAAATATCTTTATTGTAAATATTTATGTTTTGTACTTATTATAAACAACTAATAAACCTTGATGAATCAAGGGACAATAAAGAATGCACAATTATTTTAATTCATTTTAAATTAAATTTTACGTTATTATTTAATTAGACCCACTATAATTATCTTTAAATCTAATCATTAATGTTTTGTACTTATTATAAACAACTAATAAACCTTGGTGAATCAAGGGACAATAAAGAATGCACAATTATTTTAATTCATTTTAAATTAAATTTTACGTTATTATTTAATTAGACCCACTATAATTATCTTTAAATCTAATCATTAATGTTTTGTACTTATTATAAACAACTAATAAACCTTGGTGAATCAAGGGACAATAAAGAATGCACAATTATTTTAATTCATTTTAAATTAAATTTTACGTTATTATTTAATTAGACCCACTATAATTATCTTTAAA
>JAJONR010006626.1:0-25728 GCA_029582245.1 Solanum etuberosum | reverse complement strand
TTAGAGGCTTCATAGATAGACAATAGAGTTTCAGAAGTCTATTTATTTATTTTGTTAAATGTTTTAAAGACTTAAGTTGCCTATTTTATGTCGAGTTGAATATATTCTTTTTATTCAGTTTTTAAGCTTTTGTATGCTTGAGTTAGTCTTGTAGTCAGCCAGGATGAGGGTTCGCTTGGGAACCAGCAATGATTCTCGAGTGCCGGCCACGTCCAGGGTGTAGGCTCGGGTCGTGACATACCCGAGGCAACATCAATCCCAACCAACATGCAAAATCACAATCCCAAAGAACAACCACAGTTGAAACCACAATTAATTAACATGTTTATTGCATGCAATTATCAATAAGATGTCATTTCACATTAGCCTTTTTTCTTTCTTCACATGCATTGTACAAGTAATACTATAGAGCAATTAACATTCACATATTACATAACTTGGAAAACAAACAACCATCACCTATCTAGAATCAAGCCTTGGAAACTTTAGAGAACCCGAGCTCTCCCCTTTCTGCAATGCCTTATCTTGTTCTTGAACTAAAAAAATAATAAAATACAACAATCAATGAATAATGTCCTAGCAATACACATATTATACTCAAATCCTCATCCTAGGACAATTTCATGATCATTCTACCCAATTAGGGCTTTCCACACTATAATTTCAAGTTAAATTCCCTAAAGTTGACCACCATATATTCTAGGGCTTAAAAATCGAATTACAAGTTAGTGGAGTAATTAACTTACCTTCATCTAAGAGAATGATCAAAAACAAATGAACAATGCCCTAGGTCATGTAACACCTAGGAAATTGGAAAGCTAAATTTGGAAAGGAAATGTCTCATTTTAGCTATTGGTTGTGACCTATGAGACCAGTCTACGGTTCGTAGAAATTTTTACGAGTTGTAGGTGGCACTCGTAGGAATGACATTGAGATTTAGGAAATTCAAGTTTTTGATGTTTCACCTTCGGATGAATAGGACAAGCTGTATAAATTTGAACGAGTCGTAGATGGGTTCCGTAGGGGTGTTCCAGACTTAGTGAAATTTTTGGACTTAAAACTTGGGTTCTATGGATGGGGTCTACCAACTGTAGAAAGGTCTTGTGGAAAGTAAGGTGAATTTGAGTTTTTGAAGTAGGTTCTACGGGTGACCAGTATGGGCCGTAGAAAGTTTTATGAATCGTAGGTCCAAATCGTAAGAGTGTCCGACAATTATTTCTTAAGGGTATTTGAGTCTTTTACTATGCATTTAAAACCTATGCTATGTTGTTTAACTCTAATTCTAAGTCCTATAACTACCCTTCTACTCTTAAAATTACCCCAACTCTCTCATTCACTAAATTTTCCAAAACCCATCCACATTCATCTTCCCCAATTCTCACTCAAGTTCAAGAAGAAGGGTCGGGTTTCCAAGCTTCAAGTCTCCTATTCATCCATTTATTTTGGACTTTGATCCTCAAGGTATGTAGGATTTCATCAATGATTTTCATTCATCCATTGAGCCCTAAGGATTTCTCAATTCTCCAAGTTTAGTTTCATCAATTTATTAGGTTTACATTCAATTCTGGATGGGTTCTAGTTGTGTTGATTCAATTGTTTGATTTTTCTCTTATTATGATTGTTTTAACTCAATTACATGCTTTACAATTGATTTCACATGAACCCATATATTGATCATGATTTCTAACTATGAACTCTTCAAGACATGAATTTATGAAGAACCTATGAATCTATGAATATGTTTTCATGATTCAAGATTTAATGAGCTACTCTTTGATATTTTAAGCTTAGATTAGTAATTTATTTATTCTCTTCCATGTATGATATGATGATTATAAAATTGACTATTCCATTAGGATTTCACTTAGTACCGAGAGAACTTTGAGGTGGAGGCTCAAATAGGGTAGTCTTTAGTAGCAACCTCTAGTTCCAAACTAAGTGCCCCCGTAGGATTGTCTTAATGACCTAACTAGTGGATCCACAAATAGAATATGAATCATGATACATAGTTCTATCTTGGAAAGTAGACTCTCCCTTCTCGATGTGGGAGTTACTTCGGATTCCATGTTATAACTTACATGATCTATTGTCAGTTAAAGATAATATCCCACAAAACAAACTAAATAACTTTCAAAGGTTTTATGAAGCTTTACTTATGATTTAAGATGCATTGACCATGTTCATGATTTATGATTCTTCTTTAAATGATTTCAGTTTGTTTAGCTTAGTCATGCATATCATGTTTTATATTATTTCCTCTTCTTATCATGTTTCATGTTTTTATGCATACCCATCATACTTAGTAAATTATATGTATAAATGTATACTTGTGTCTAGATTGTCTAATAATATAGGTTGTCACATTTCATCCCTCCCACGCGTGGTGTAACACATCAAATTCAGAAAAGAAGGACAAATGCAATTTTGGGCTGGTGTCTGTATCTACGGATTCCATATACAGGCCATAGATGACAACCGTAGGTAGTGGGAAAATATTATTTTTAAAATAAGTCCCTGTACCCTTTTGACGGTTCAACGGGATGGTCCATCGTTCCTTCAACGAGTCATAGGTAGGTCTCGTAGGTCTCCCCTAGACTTAGTGAAATTTTAAAGCTTGAAGTTGGTTTCTACAGTTGGCATGTACGGAGCATAGGAAGACCTATGAGTTGTACATGGGTTCCGTCGATTGTTGGCCAAATTTAGAGTCTCTGATCACTTCCTACAGTTACCCACTACGGTCCGTAGAGGGATTTACGGATCGTAAGCCAACCGTAGATGGTGGTCGACAAATATTTTTAAAGGGTTTTTATTTTTTTCCTTAATTGATTAGTGCCTAAACTATGTCATTTTAATTCTAATCCTTAACCCTATATAAGTCTTTCAAGCCTAAAATCTATCACGACCCAAGGTAGAACCTAGGTGTAACATGAAGTATAGGAACCTGAGAGGCCCCACACAAGCCACTTAGCATACATAAACAAGATAATAGAAATTCAAGAGAATTTAAAGGACAGTTTATATCATAAAAGAGTTGTCAAAACAAAGCGGAAGTCTACATTGTCTCAATAGCCATCTATTACATCATGTGTGATCGAGACATCACCCTGGCGTCATGTACAATATCTGAAAAGTAAAGACTGAACGCGATAAAAGGGATGGTCCTTGAAACATGAGGAGTCACCACTACTAAGTATGATCAAGGTGACTCCTAGCCACGGGGATGCGAACCTGGATCGTCGGACCCTACATTTTTATAAGAATGTAGGAACGAGTATATGTTAGTAAGAAAATGTACCAAGTATGATATAAATTCATAAAGATATAATCATGCTAAAAAGGACCTTTTCATGCTCATGCAAGGACCAAGTTAAAACCATAAGAAAGAGGTGAGAAAATCATGCTAAAAAGGACCTTTATACTCTAAACTGATGTTGAAGTGTTGATTTGCATCATTGAAGGCTAAGGAGCAAGGTAAGGACACTATCGGGCAAAAAGGAATGGAAAAGCTGAAGAAGTTGAAGGAAGGCAATCCTAGTGATCGCCAAGACCACTCGGCAAACCGCCGAGTGGATCTTTAGCTCACCCAAAGTTCCAGCGTGCCAGCCTCGCGGAAGAACCAATTTGGTGAAAGAAATGTGCAGTCAGCGGATCACCAAACGACTCCGCGACAACAACTCTGATCGCCTAAAGTCACAGGACCTTGAGGACTGATGGCCTATGTAAATTGGCGATGGATGGGAGTGAAGGGTGGATCACCGACCTGTTTGGCGAGGCGCGACTTACTCCGCCAAATGGCCCTTAAGGCCAAAAACTGAGCAACTATAAATTGAAATTTAAAATGAAGAGTGAGGAGTTCTGATCCCCAAGTTTGAGAGTTTGAGTTTTCTTTGAGTTTTTAAGTTTCCATTGTAGACTTTGAAGCTTTTGAAGATTAAATTTGAAGATTTTGCAATTGGGTTGTTGAACTAATTCAATTGGGAGCATTGTAGAGACTTGGAAATTGTTACCCAACTCATGGCTAATCTAGTTGGTAACTATTTCTCTCTTTTTATGATGAGTAGCTAAAACCCCAATTCTTGGCGTGTGATCATGTAATTATTGACTTAATTAGCTTATGGGTATTGTTGTTTATTGATTTAATTGCTTAATGGAAGTGGGTTTAATCGATTGTCGTGTATTAATATATGAATTGTAGTTGCAAATGCAATTCTAACTTAGAGTTCTGAGCTTGCTTGAGAAAGAGGTTTTAGAACTAAGGTTTTTGATTGATGATTATAGTATTGGGTTGATATGGGTTGAGCTCGAGAGAGTGAATTCTACATTCAATTCTACCTATCTAGCTCGAGAGAGTGGATAAATTAAGATTTTAGGCTGTTTATATTTGTAAGCTTATTGAGGATCGAGATAACTCACTTGAATCGTAGTAGTTGTTCAAGAGAAAGCTATTACATCTATAGCCTAGCCTACCTAGCTATTAGTCTTTAATTGATCACATCCCGAGAATTCCTCTCTATATTGTTGTTCCCCCTGTTTTCGTATTTGCTTTAGCTGATAATTGACAAACCAAACCCCCCATCTAACATTCATTGTCAACCCCTTAGATTTGTTTATATGTTTTCGATAATTTATATTCCTATAACCGATTAGACCACATTTGTACTTCGTAACTAAATTCGAACTTGTACCGCTCCCTGTGGGTTTGACCCCCACTCTTTGTTGAGTTTTATACTAAATAATGATCGTCTACACCTAGAATTGGAAGAGGTGTAATCTGAGCATTAATCAAAATGGCGTCGCTGCCAGGTAGTGGTGTTGTTTAGAATTCTATTATTGAAGTTTGAATTATGTTCTTTTTGTGTTATAGTTGAATCGACTCACCTTGTTGGTTGTGTTTGTGTTTGAACAGAAGAAGAAATGAGCATGAATGGGAGTAATGGGAGCCAAATTGGCCACCAAGACGATCTAGGAAATTTGAACGATGTTAACAACCCTATCCAATTGGGTGGTGTTGGGGCTATACGTCTACCTCCCGTTGAAGGAAACACAATTTTTCATGTCACTAGCACAATGCTTCAGCTCTTACAAATGAAAGGATTATATGGAGCACTGGCTCATGAGGATCCCCATGAGCACATTCAGAATTTCGTCGACGTTTGTGGACCATTCTCGTTAAAGAATATCTCTCAAGAATCAGTCCATCTTCGATTATTTCCATTTTCTTTGATGGGAGAAGCCACCAAGTGGCTAGCTGATCTCCTGAGGAATTCCATTATCACTTGGGATGAACTCACCGTGGCTTTCTATGAGAGATACTTTCCCCCGTCAAAAATGATTACTTTAAGAGATAGTATTCAAGGGTTCAAATGCTTGGAAGGTGAACCAATCCACGAGACGTGGCTGAGGTTTCAAAAGCTATTACTTCAATGTCCAACTTACGTACTTCCCAACAACGTCCTGTTACAATACTTTTATAGGAGTCTTGACTTGGTGAACAAAGGGGTGCTGATCAACTTGCTCCTAGAGGCATAATGCAACAACCTTATGAGGTAGCGTCTCAACTCCTTGATGGCATTACCAAGATCAACAGAGCATGGTGCACTCGTGCGGACCAAGTGTCTCCTCTCACCTTTAGGATAACAAAAGAGCAAGTCGAGAAGGATCAAGAGAGAAACCAAAATATGGCCAAAATGATGACCCAATTGGATATATTGTGTCACACCCCGAGGCTACCCCCCTTGGCGTAAACACGGGACCTAGGATCACGAGTGACCCCAAGCTAACCCTGAGCTGGCATATCATAAGCATACTTAAAATAATTTCTATGCAGAAGTATAAGACATGAGGTAAACTAAATAATGGGAAATACCCATTCTAAATCTGAATATATGAATACTGAAAACGAGTTTAGAACACTTAACTATAACTCAAAAGCTAAAGCTGAATCTGTCTATGTCTGAAATAAGCCTCTAACTGACTAGAGATGCTAGGACATGTCCCTAGCTAACTCTAGTAAAAATTGAAACTAAAATAAAAGACTTAAATAGGAAACATGTCTATCGTCCTCGAAGAATGAGGACTCACCCCTGAAGCTGCTGAACTGGAGATAGGGAACCGATCTATGCGTGATCTGGATGCTGAGTACCTGAACCTACATCATGAAAGGATGTAGCGCAGAGTATGCATCAGTACTTGGAATGTACTGAGCATGCAAGATAGAATAAAAGCTGAACAAAACATATAAACTGAAGCAACATACTGAACAATAATATAATCTGAATATACTGGAAAGCATACTGAAATGAACTGAACTTAATGCAATGACCAAGTACATAACATGCTAAAAATGAATACTAAAGTACAACTAAAAACTAGGTTAAATGCATAAAAATCTGACTGTGGGAGCTACTAATAACCGACATAAAATCACGTGAGCTAAACGTGGATTCAGATGTATACGCCCCATCGAGAGGACCTAATATACCCTGCCAGAGATATAGAGGCATGACTGGCGTGATCAATAAAATGATGCCCACAGAGGGGACTTATAAACCTACGGGGGCACGTAGTTCTGGGACTATTCAGGTACGCTGAACCCTAGTCCACTTGGTCTAAGCCTACTCCCAACTAAAAATATGAACAATGTAACATAATTGAATTATACTGGATAGCTCAATATTCTGACAGCTAACTGAGAATGCGACATTTATAACTGACAATGAAACAATCAAAATCTTAGGCATGTATATATTTTTAAACTGACCTATCTAGTGTAGTTCATGAACTAAACGAATCTACACAACTAGGGTTCTGAATTTCATGCAAGGAACTAAGCAACGGTATTACAACAACATGATAATCTGATTTGGAACATTCTAACAGCTAAATCACAATAATTTCTAAAGTTCAAGAAGCCCTAGGTCTAGATAATAAGAAAGGAATCAAGAATTTAACTTAATTCTAGGGACCTAGTGGATAAAAGGAACCCAATGGAGAAATCGTTCAATTTCGGGGATGTTACTGAAGAAACCTTGCTGCATTCTTGGAAGGGCTTTGGTCGACTCTTTCTCCTCTCTGCATTCTAAATTTTACGAATTTTGGTGAATCATTGATTAGGGAAAGATTTGATTAAGCTACTAGGCTAAAACTTGCCAAAACTACGTAGTTTAGGGGTTAAACGACATAGTTTAGGGGTCCAACACTTAGGGGAAAAGACCAAAACAACCCCAACTTAAAAGCTGTCGGGGCCACCAACGGACCGTGGACAGACCGACGGTCCGTCCTGGCAGGTGTCGACTCGGGTTCTGGCGGCTGGAAACTGGGGGTCTAAACCACGGCCTGGACCATGAACCATGGTCCCACCTAAGGTCCGTGGGTCCTGCTGTTGGTCGACCCTTAGCTGATTTTTTTCTCGGGGTTCTGGGACGGGGTTGCAGGTGGCCAACCACGGACCCCACCTATGGTTTGTGGGTAACCTTACGATCCATAGGTGGCAACCGTGGGTGGCACTTGCAACTTCTGAAAATCTTTTGTTGGTCTATTTTCAGATACGGGGTGATACATTATCTCCCCCTTGGGAACATTCATTCTCGAATGAAGTCTAAACTAGCTGAAAGAGGGAGGGAAAGAGCTGCACACCCTACCACTAAGTGCTAAAAATGATTTCTGACTGAACTGAGTTCTAAGAACATGCAAATATCCTGAAAATGCAAGTATAACTGAAGGAACATGATACTAAGACTGAATTCATGCAAGAGTAAACTGAGAGACTGGAGAGGAACTATTACCTCAAACTGGAATGGAATCAGAAGGAAAGAGATGAGGATACTTGGCCTTCATGGCTGCTTCTGCTTTCCGAAGTAGCTCCCTCTATGGACTGACTCCTCCACAACACCTTCACTGAAGCGACTTCTTTATTCCTCAACCTTCGAACCTGACGATCAAGGATTTCAAATGGAACCTCTTCATAAGTGAGACTATCCTTCACAGCCACACTTTCTAATGGTACAATAGATGCTGGATCACCCACACATTTCTTCAACAAGGAAATGTGAAAGACTGGATGGACTGCTGCTAGTTCTGCTGGCAACTCCAATTCATAAGCCACTTTACCAACCCTTTTCAAGATTTTGTAAGGACCTACATATCTGGGACTGAGCTTCCCTTTCTTGCCAAATCTCATCACCCCCTTCATAGGTGACACTTTCAGGAAAACCCAATCATCAACCTCAAACTCTAAGTCCCGTCTCCTAACACTTGCATAGGACTTCTGACGACTCTGGGCAGTCTTTAGTCTATCTCTAATGAGCTGAACTTTTTCCATAGCCTCATGAACCGAATCTGGCCCTATGAAGGCTGCTTCACCTACCTCAAACCAACCAACTGGAGACCTACATCTACGCCCATAAAGTGCCTCATAAGAGGCCATCTGAATTCTGGAATGGTAGCTATTATTGTAGGCGAACTCTATAAGAGGAAGGTGATGATCCCAACTGCCCTTGAAATTGATCACACAAGCTCTCAACATGTCCTCTAAAGTCTGAATGGTACGCTCGGCCTGTCCATCCATCTGTGGATGAAATGTTGTGCTAAGATTAACCTGGGTACCAAGGCCTTTCTGAAATGACTTCCAGAAATGAGAGGTAAACTGAGGACCTCTATCTGAGATGATAGACAAAGGAACCCCATGTAATCTGACTATCTCATTAATCTAAAGCTTAGCGTAGTCCTCCACCGAATCTATAGTCTTAACAGCCAAAAAGTGAGCGGACTTAGTAAATCTGTCTACTATTACCCAAATGGAATCATATTATCTGCGAGTATGGGGTAAACCTGTAATGAAGTCCATGTTGATCACTTCCCACTTCCATGTAGAAATGTTAATCTCTTGAGTCATACCTCCTGGTTTCTTGTCTTCAACCTCCGACTGTTGACAATTAGGGCACTTGGCCACAAAATCTGTTATATCTCTTTTCATGCCATTCTACCAAAAGACTTCCCGCAGATCACGGTACATCTTAGTGGCACCTGGATGAATAGAATACCTGGAGTTATGAGCCTCTGTTAGGATCTGCTGCCTCTACTCACCCACCTTAGGAATGCATAAACCACCCTGGTAGCGAAGCACACCATCTCCCATTGGGAGAAAACCTCAACTTTCTGCTGATGAACTACACGCTTCAACTGAAGCAATATAGGATCACTGTCTTATTTCTCCTTAACCTCCGATACCAATGAAGACTCAGAGCTATTCTGGACTATTACTCTACCATCTGACAAGACTGTAAGACCAACTATTAAACGAGTAAGCCGGTGAACATCCTTTGCTAATTCTTTCCTTTCTTCCTCAATATGAGCTACACTACCCATAGATAGTCTGCTAAGAGCATCAACTACTATATTGGCCTTACCAGGATGGTAAAGCACATTCATATCATAGTCCTTGAGGAATTCAAGCCATCTCCTCTGGTGAACATTCAACTCATTCTGGGTGAACACATACTGAAGGCTCTTATGGTCTGTGAACACATCTACGTGAACACCATACAAGTAATGTCTCCAAATCTTTAGGGCAAATACTACGGATGCCAGCTTGAGGTCATGAGTCAGATAGTTCTTCTCATGCACCTTAAGATGTCTAGAAGCATAAGATATAACCTTACCTCGCTGCATCAACACATAACCTAGGCCAATTCTGGACGCATCACAATAGATCACATAACCCTCTGAACCCTCTGGTAGAGTCAAAACATGAGCTGTAGTCAATCTAGTTTTCAGTTCCGTGAAGCTCTTCTCACACTCATCTGACCACTGGAACTTAGCCTTTTTTTGAGTCAGCTTAGTCAATGGAGAAGCTATGGATGAAAATCCTTCCACAAACCTTCTGTAGTAACCAGCCAAACCCAAGAAACTTCTGATATCTGTAGGAGAGGTGGTTCTGGGCCATTGCTTCACTGCCTCTATTTTTTGAAAATCCACTCGGATCCCTTCGCTAGATACTATATGCCAAAGGAAAGCAACTGATTGTAACCAAAACTCACATTTGCTAAACTTAGCGAATAATTGGCGATCCTTGAGAGTTTGCAGGACAACCCTCAAATGAGTCACATGTTCTTCCTCATTCCTAGAGTAAATGAGGATATCATCAATAAAGATGATAACGAACAAGTCCAAATACTGCTTGAACACCCTATTCATCAAATCCATGAAATCTGCAGGAGCATTGGTTAGTCCAAAAGACATAACTACAAACTCATAATGACCATACCGAGTTCTGAAGGCTGTTTTCGGGATGTCACTATCTCTGAATCTGAGCTGATGATAACCGAATCTAAGTCTATTTTCAAAAAGTGACTAGCACCCTGAAGTTGGTCGAACAAGTCATCAATCTTGGGATAGGGTACTTATTCTTGATTGTGACTTTGTTCAACTACCGATAGTCAATGCACATCCTAAGAGAACTATCTTTCTTCTTCATGAATAGCACTGGAGCACCCTATGGAGAGATACTAGGTCTGATGAAGCCCTTATCTAGAAGGTCTTTCAACTGCTCTTTCAATTCCTTAAGTTCTGCTGGAGACATTCTGTAAGGAGGAATAGAAATAGGCTGGGTATCTGCAAGGAGATCAATTCCGAAGTCTTTTTCTCTTTTGGGAGGAACTCTGGGAAGATCTTTTGGAAACACTTCTGGAAACTCATTTACTACTGGAACTGACTCAAGAGTTGGGGTTTCGGAAGTGGAATCCTTAACCTGAACTAAATGATAGATATACCCCTTGGAAATCATTTTTCTGGCCTTAAGGTAGGAAATGAATCGACCCATAGGTACTAAGCTACTACCCTTCAATTCTAAGACTGGTTCGTTCGGAAACTGAAATCAAACAACCCTGGTTTTACAATCGACTGAGGCATAACAAGAATGTAACCAATCCATGCCTAGAATGATATCAAAGTCTACCATTCGTAACTCTACAAGATCTGCTGAGGTGACTTTCTGAGAGACTGAGATTGGGAAATTTCTTTATACCCTTCTAGCTATAACTGAGTCACCTACTGGAGCAGAGACTGAAAAGGGTTCTGAAAGAGTTTCTGGACTAATACCGAAGTTCACTGCTATATAAGGAGTTACAAAGGAAATAGTAGCCCCTTGATCTAACAAAGCATAAACATCCAAATGAAAGACTCGTAACGTACCAGTGACCACATCAGGAGAATCTTACTGGTCCTGGTTAGCTTGAAGAGCATACAACCTGTTCTAGCACTGACCACCACTTGTACGAGATGAAGTACCTTGCTGAGTTGGGCGACCTGCTGGTGCTGTAGACTGAGCCCTACTATAGTTACCTCATTGTCCTTGTTTAGAAGAAGGGCAATCTCTCAATCTGTGACCAGACTGACCACATCCAAAACATCCTTCTTTCCCTGCAAGACACTTACCTTAATGGTTCTTACCACACTTTGGACAAGTTGGGTAGGTTCTACTACCTGAAACACTCCCCTGAGACTTAGAGCCTGATGCCCTACTCTTCTGATCTTGTCTAAACCTGGGGGATGGAGCACTAGCTGATGAAGGTGCTAGAGCTGAAGACCTTTGCTGAAATTGCGAGTGAGTTCCACCACCCAATTTCTGCTAAGAGTACCCATTGTTACTTGTCCTAGCCTTTTTCTTGTCCTTATCCATTTCCCTAAGCTTATCTCCCTCAACCTGCTCAGCATGAGTCATGAGCCTAAAGATATTCATCTCATCTAACAACATAGCATTTCTGCACTCTATTTTTATCAAGTCAGACACTCCATACAGAAACTTACTCATCTGTGCCCTCGAATCAACAACTATATGAGGAGCATACCTGGATAGCTGGGTGAACTTGAGTCTGTACTCTTGGACTGACATTGTACCTTGCCTCAAATTCATGAATTCCTGTGCCTTAGCCTTCCTCAACTCTCTCGAAAACAACCTGTCCAAAAAAGCTCCAATAAAGCATTCCCAAGTCATAGGAGCTGAATCAGTACCCCTATTTTCGTTCCATTGAGTAAACCATATGTGAGCTACATCCTTGAGCTGGTAGGATGCCAACTCTACCCTATCTTTCCCAGTTACCTGCATCACTCCAAAGATCTTCTTAACCTCATCGATGAAATTGTGTGGGTCCTCACCAACCTGCAACCCTAGAAACTATAGTGGATTTATCCTATGAAATCACGAACCCTGACTGCAGCTGACCCATTATTAGTATTGGGAGGAACTGGGGCCTGCTTATTGTTTTGGTTAGTCACACTCTGAGCCAAAAGCTGAATCGCATTCCGGAACTCTACATCCGAAACCTCTTGATCTGGGACTGGAGGAGCTGCGTTAGCATTTCTAGCGTTAGCTCTACGAGTAGGCATGATCTGAATTGCATAACGATGAGTTAGATGTAGATCATACCCACGTACAGTAAGAGTAGCAACGAAAGTGAAGTTTTCCTATAACACTTCGTAGCCTCCCTCTCATTAGATATGGTGCACTTCACACCCATAAAAAAGACTCTACTTAGTGGGATTTTCAGACATTCAGGACACTTAAACCTAATGCTCTGATACCAAGTTTGTCACCCCCCGAGGCTACCCCCCGGTGTAAATACGGGACCTAGGATCACGAGTGACCCCAAGCTAACCTTGAGCTGGCATATCATAAGCATACTTAAAAGAATTTCTGTGCGGAAACATAAGACATGAGGTAAACTAAATAATGGGGAATACCCATTCTAAATCTGAATATATGAATACTGAAAAAGAGTTTAGAACACTTAACTATAACCCAAAAGCTAAAGCTGAATCTGTCTATGTATGAAATAAGCCTCTAACTGACTAGAGATGCTAGGACATGTCCCCAGCTAACTCTAGTAAAAACTAAAACTAAAATAAAAAACTGAAATAGGAAACATATCTATCATCCTTGAAGAATGAGAACTCACCACTGAAGCTGCTAAACTGGAGACAAGGAACCGATCTATGCGTGATCTGGATGCTGAGTACCTGAACCTACATCATGAAAGAATGTAGCGCAGAGTATGCGTCAGTACTTGGAATGTACTAAGCATGCAAGATAGAATAAAAGCTGAACAAAACATATAAACTGAAGCAACATACTGAACAAAGATATAATCTGAACATACTAGAAAGCATACTTAAATGAACTGAACTGAATGCAATGACCAAGTACATAACATGCTAAAATTGAATACTGAAGTACAACTGAAAACCAGGACAAAAGCATAAAAATCTGACTGTGGGAGCTACTAATAACTGACATAAAACCACGTGAGCTAAATGTGGAGTCCAATGTATACACCCCATCGAGAGGACCCAATATACCCTGCCAGATGTATAGAGGCATGACTGGCGTGATCACTAAAATGATGCCCATAGAGGGGAATTATAAACCTTCAGGGGCACGTAGTTCTGGGACTATTCATGTACGTTGAACCCTAGTCTACTCGGTCTAAGCCTACTCCCAACTAGAAATATGAACAATGTAACATAATTGAATTATACTGGATAGCGCATTATTCTGACATGCTAACTGAGAATGCGACATTTATAACTGACAATGAAACATTCAAAATCTGAGTCATGTATATCTATTTAAACTGACCTAACTTGTGTAGTTAATGAACTAAATGAATCTACACAACCAGGAGTCTAAATTTCATGCAAGGAACTAAGCAACAGTTTTACAACAACATGATAATCTGATTTGGAACATTCTAACAGCTAAATCACAACAATTTCTAAAGTTTAAGAAACCCTAGGTCTAGATAATACGAAGGGAATCAAGAATCTGACTGAATTCTAGGGACCTAGTGGATGAAAGGAACCCACTAGTGAAATCCCACATACATGGTGACAAATTTCATGGAGAAATCTTTCGATTTCACGACTGGAACTGAAGAAACCTTGCTGCATTCTTTGAAGGGCTTTGGTCGACTCTTTCTCCTCTCTGTGTCCTAAGTTTTAAAAAGTTTGGTTAATGATTGATTAGGGAAAGATTTGATTAAGCTACTAGGCTAAAACTGATCAAAACTACGTAGTTTAGGGGTCCAACGCATAGGGGAAAAGACCAAAACGACCCCAACTTAAAAGCTGTCGGGGCCACCAACGGCAAGACCTATGGACCGTGGACAGACCGACGGTGCGTCCTGGCAGGCGTCGACTGGGGTTTTGGGGGCTGGAAACTAGGGGTCTAAACCATGGCCTATACCATGGATCGTGGTCCCACCTACGGTCTGTGGGTCCTGCTGTTGGTCGACCCTTGGCTGATTTTTTTCTGGGGTTTTGGGAGAGGGTTGCAGGTGGCCAACCACAGACCCCACCTACGGTCCGTGGGTCACCTTATAGTCCCTAGGTGGCAATTGTGGGTGGCACCTGCAATATCTAAATATCTGCTGTTGGTTTGTTTTCGGATACGTGGTGTTACATATTGTCAAAAAATGTGATGGGTAGTGGGTTGAAATGTGTGAATGCTCTAGGTATTGGTGGATCAAACCCTAATGAAGCACACTTTGAGGCTCTGTATAATGAGGAAGTGAACTTCCTTTCAAATCAAGCAGGAGGTTTTCGTCAAAACTATCCAAGGCCAAGTGGAAATCCGGGTTAGAATAGAGATGATGGATGGAAAGATCGTGATAGAGAATGGCGTGATCGTAATGCTACTTGGAGGGAAAGGGATGGTAAAAAGGAGAGATATGTCCCACCCCATGAGCTTCAAAAGCCTAAGGAACAAAGGGCTGACTCGGAGAACGTCCGTACGGAAGACATGCTTGCACACATTCTCAATAAGGTAGAAGGGTCGGACAAAGTTTTGAAAGAAATGAAAGAGGACGTCTCCACACTCAATCAAACGGTCATCTCACACTCAGTGTCCATCAAGCAA
Organism: Solanum etuberosum; assembly: GCA_029582245.1. Taxonomy (NCBI): domain Eukaryota; kingdom Viridiplantae; phylum Streptophyta; class Magnoliopsida; order Solanales; family Solanaceae; genus Solanum; species Solanum etuberosum. The sequence goes on along the minus strand of JAJONR010006626.1, from coordinate 10,817 downwards.
TTGGAAACGCACATGGGTCAAATTTCATATCATTTTAACCCAAGGCCAAATGGGGGTCTACCAAGTGATACCTTGGCTAACCCGAAAAATGAACCTTCAAAGCGTATCGTCGTCGTGCCACGACGTTAAATAAGGTGCTTCTTGGGAGGCAACCTAAGGTTTAATGATTTTATTTATGATGTTTGAATTATGGGTGTTGAATGTGCAGGTTGAAAAGTTGAAGTTTTGGGAGAATGGCAACTAGGCGAGCCAAAAGTCCAGTCGGCGACTTGCCAAACAGGTCGGCGAGCCTGAATTTGACCGCCGTTGGAACCACTTGGATTGCCAAAGGTTCTGTAAAACTCAGCGAGCTAAAGTACCAGTCGGCGCAGCGCCGAGTAGCTCAGCGAGCCCGACTTACTTCATCTACTGGCGTGCGAACTGAAAGGTTGTAAAAGGCCAAACAGTTTTTAAATTGAAAAATCTCTTCACTTTCTCACTTTTTCAACTTCCACACTTTCACTCCGATATTAAATGGTTCGTACTTTAGTATTTTTAAACTCGTGTTGTTTGGGATCTTTGCTCAGGATGGAATTTGGAATTACTTTGCTCCTAGCTTTAAAAATTTTGGCATAAAAGGTTGGTTTTCTGAACCCCGAACTTAATTGTTGGTTGAAATCAAATGCTTTTGATACTTTGTTGTAATTTGTTTTGATCATCGTGTGATTGTTGGTTTGCCCGTCTTTAAATGAATTCGTAATTAATTGGTTGTAATATGGTGAATTTCCGTGTCTTTAACTTATTAAATTATTGGGTTGTGTAGTATTTGTCGTGGGTCTAGCGGGGTGAAGTCTGAGTAACCCCGAATTATGCTAATTGTCAAAAATTTCCATATGATAGAGTGGTTGACGTCATTCTTCCAGGAAAAAGACGTTAATAGGCCAATTTTGGAGATCCCAGATGTCCAAGATGTCCCGAGCAAAAATATTCCAGCTTGTTCTGATGTGCCTCCGACTACTACCAGAGATAAGACTAGAGCTGATGATGCTGCTGCTGAGTTCGAGGCTGAGACATATGAGGAGCAGCTTGGTGTTCGTGAGGAAACAATCAATGAGGATTTGGCTGAATTGGAGGGTGCCATGTTTGAGACTGCTAGACAGGCATCGCTCCAGGACATTTCTATGGTGGGCTACAGTGGAGCAAAGGATGCAGAGATACCGGGCACTGATGCCCAGACAGAGGGAGTTGCCGATATGCAGACTTCACCCCAGGCCTAGCCCAGCAGGATGATTTTCTTTGCTTCCTTTTCTGTTCACTTTTTAGACTCTTTCTGTTTTATTTGCATTTGAGGACAACTGTGTATTTTGTTGGTGGGGTGAGGTATTCCTATACCTGTCTCTTTTGGGCCGTTTTTGTTAATATTGGGTTGTTTTTTATTGTAGTTTTGTGAAGATTGGAAATTATTATTTTATATATATCTTGGTTGTTAGATTGTGGTTGTTGATAAATTGTGGCCCATTGTTTTAATATGAAAATGGTTTTGAACCAAGTTTAAAATGTTTAAAATTTTTGCCACCTCTCTTGTGTGTGATTGTGGCTGTTCTTGTGCAAATTTGAGTGTCGGTTGTGGTCAATACCGATGACTTGAATAGAGCTCTTAATTGAACAAAATGAATGTGCGGCTACGATGAGGTAAACTAAGTTACATAGGCAATATGTGAACTTTTAGCATATCGTTGTGACTAGCCGATTGTCGATTAAGTCTCTTGTGATGAACATTGCACGCTAGCTAGAAAGTGTGGAGTCTTTTTTGATAATTATATCAATGCCTTGTGTGGTGAGGTTGTCTTGAACATTGTGCTTGATGACACCTAGAATTTGCCCCGTTGGTACGATTGATTGAGTGAAGCAAGCAATTGAAATGATCTTAGGCAAATTATTTGAAGAGTGAACCAAATTGACAATATACCTCTTTTTGGCAAACCTTTTGAGCCTATCAATTTATTAGAAGAAACATGAACAACTTTGACCTCTTTATCCCAGCACCTATAACCTTCATGAAGTATTGGTTCGTTTGAATAGCCAACTTAGGCCAAAAGCCTAAGTTGGGGGTGTGGTGAAAAAGAAGGAAAGTCAAGAAGTGTGAAAAATTCCCCCTTTGATGGATTTTTGTGAAAAAGATGGAACCCCTCCATGTAAAAAAAAAGAGGAAGAGAAGAAAGAAAAGAAAAAGACTGAAAAGAGAAAAAGTTGTGAAATAAAGTGTATGAAAATAACAAAAGAAATGGGGTATCCAGTGAGTCATGTTTAGTTGAATAATGAGGTGGATTATGAACATGCTTGAATGTGAAAGAGAAGGAGAAAAAGTGATTTTCAGGCCATATTTCATGAAGGTAGAAGCCACTAGGCCTAAATGACCATACCTTTATACTCAGCCCCATTACAAGCCTTAAAAAGACATTTGTGATCTTGAGTGAGCTGAAACGAATGTTGATTGGAAAATAAGGGCAAGCCTATGGGTGGAGTCATGCATGTGTTCATCTTTGTGAGTATGAGAGTTGTATATGATTCCGGAACCTGAAATTGTTGAGAAAATTTGTGTGAATATGGAATCATCTTTCTAGTGAGGGGATTTGAATACCTTTGTTGAGCTTGGACTTGCATTTGAAGAAAGCATTGTGAGCTTGAGTACACTTGATAATGGTGAGTCACAATTTGAAACTTTGAGTGCACAATTGATCATTGTATATGTAGTTTGAACCTTTTGTGTGCATTTATGTTGAGTCTTAAGCAGCACTGTTTGTAGACATCGTTACTGAACAAATTGATCTTGAGTTTTACTTAAGGACAAGCAAAAGTTTAAGTTGGGGGTGTTGATGAGTCCAATATTTCGACTCATTTAGGGCTTTCTTTTGATCGTTTAAGTGTCCTCAAATGCCTAATTTATCCTCTAAACTGATGTTAAAGTGTTGATTTGCAGCATTGAAGGCTAAGGAGCAAGGCATGGACACTACCAGGCAAAAAGAAATGGAAAAGCCGAAGAAGTTGAAGGAAGGAAATTCTGGTGATCGCCAAGACCACTCAGCGAACCACCGAGTAGCTCTTTAGCTCGCCCAAAGTTCCAGCGTGCCAGCCCCGGGGAAGAACCAATTTGGGGACAGGAATGGGCAGTCGACGGATCGCTGAACGACACCGCGACAGCAATTCTGATCACCTAAAGTCACAGGACCTTGAGGACTGATGGCCAATGTAAATTGGTAATAGATGGGAGGGAAGGGCGGATCGCTGACCTGGTTGGCGAGGCGCGATTTACTCCGCCAAATGGCCCTTAAGGCCAAAAACTGAGCAACTATAAATTGAAATTTAAAACGAAGAGTGAGGAGTTCTGATCTCCAAGTTTGACAGTTTGAGTTTTCTTTGAGTTTTTAAGTTTCCATTGTAGACTTTGAAGCTTTTGAAGCGTAAATTTGAGGATTTTGCAAGTGGGTTTTTGAACTAATTCAATTGGGAGCATTGTAGAGACTTGGAAATTGTTACCCAGCTCATGGCTAATCTAGTATATTAGTTAGGGGTAAATTCATTATTAGTTAGGGGTTAAGTGGTGTTGTTTTATTAGTAATTAGACCTCCTATATAAACCTAATAAACCCCTAAATACATGGATGCAAATAATTATTTCAACTCACCCAAATCAAACCCAATTCCCTCCAAAAAATCCTCTCTCTAGGAAGTGAAGAAGAAGAAGAAGAAGAAGAAGAAGAAGAAGAAGAAGAAGAAGAGAAGAAAGCTAGCTCAAATTCCTCCATAGTTGCATGATTTTGTGAGGGATTTATAATCAAGGTATGTTAGCTTATTCATCCATGGATTCTTCCATCCATGGATTCCCCCTAGATTTCCCCTAATTGTGATGATAAACCCCCAATTCTAGCTAGGGTTTCTTCCTATGTTGTGGGTAGTCTTGAGTATGATTCCAATTGAGTGGATAGTATCTGTTTATAATTGATTTAGTATTGAATCATGATATATTGATGATATTACATGTTTTCTATGGATAACCCTGGTCTAATTGATGAAATTAAAGAATGTGGGTTTATGCCTTGTGAAGTGAAATTGATGATTCATAGGTGATCTTCTAGAATTTATGTTATGTATAGTAATTGTTCAAGAATAAAAACTAGTAGACATGAATTGAATTAGATTATAGCATATGTGATGGATCATGACTAGTAAAACTTGAAGTTGGACCTTTATGATGATTTATGGCTAGAATTGCTTAAAGTTGAAGCTTGTGACTATAATGTCTTGTGATCTAAATATGTATGATGATTATAAGAGGTAAAGCTTTGAGAGTAAGGCTTGTACTCATGAATGTTGATCACTAGGGCTTTGAGAGTAAAGTTAATATGATGAACTATAGATGCTAAGGCTTTGAGAGTATAATCAATATGAGAATAGAAGGTTAATGAAGAGAATTATGATTAAATATCTTTACCTACCTAATCTACCTCATAAATGATAGATTGTATGATGTGATAGAATCACTTGAGTTATGATGGAATCCATGGCTAATGTAGTAATTTTAGTTATGTTAATTTGAGATGAGCTTTGACCCTAAGAGGGCAAAATATGATATGATGCACGTTTGTATGAATCTATGTACACGCCTTATGAACATTTTGAGAGTGAAGTGTTAATGATTAGGTTGTTGTTGTGGGCTAATTCAAAGGTTATTCACATGAACTCATAATGAACTTAATGTGAAAGGTGTTCTAACATTGTAATGGTTCTAGGGTTGAAAGACTTTTCTCACCTAATTGAACCAAAGGCTAAGGAGCCTTTACATCTAGATCATGGATGGTGATAGTTGCTCACACATGGTCTAACGAGTTATTTAGTGAATTAACTTTGATTGATTGTCAAGGACATCCTTCCATAAAACTTGAGTCAAAGTAGAGACTTAATAATTATCTTGTGGGATTTAGGTCTAGCACCGAGTGGATATTGAAATGAGATGGAGGTTCCCACCTAGTTGAGTTTGGGCTTCCAAAATGGAAACTCTCATGTAGTAGAGTCTGGATTTCCCAAAGTATGTCTCATGAGATGGAAGCCTTCACCTAGTGGAGTTTTTGGTTTCTAGTAGCAATCTCCGTATCCCATAACTACGTGCCCCGTAGGAAGGTTAGCTAGTGGATCCGACTAAGCTAAAAAATGAGTTCTACCTTAGGCAAGTGGACCAACCCTTGACGGTATGTTTTACACCGGGAGGGATGATGTGAAAGCTCATATGTTCTCATGTCGGTTAAGGCTATATCCCAACTACTACAAGATTAGTAGTGAACTAAGATTATGCTTGAGAAGCATCTCCTAGAGTTCAAACCTAATAGACTAAGATTATGCTTGAAGAAGAAACTCCTAGAGTCCAACACAATTATTGAATTAAGATTATGCTTGAGGAAGCATCTCCTAGAGTTCAAGACCATGATGAACAAAGATGTACTTAGTGAAGTATCTCCTAGTGTTCAAGTTAACAATGAACTTAGATAAGCTTGAGAAGTATCTCCTAGGGTTCAAATTAATAAGGAACTAAGAGTATGTTTAAATAATTGTCTCTTAATGTTCAACCTAATAGTGAACTAAGATGTGCTTAAGAAAGTACCTCCTAGTGTTCTAAGGTTTTAAAGAGGGGGACTAGTCTCCACCCAAAAAGTATGAGTAAGACGACCTAAGGGAGTACTTATAGTGGGTAGGATTATGGGGTATTATCCATGCATTGCACAAGTATGACTTATGGTTACCTAAGAAGTGTTTCTCTTATATGTAGTATGTTTTGATGGATTGTTTCTATAGTTTCCTTCCATGTTATGTTTGACTAAAGGTGAGAGCTTCCCTTGTCTATGAGAAGTAAGATAATGATGAGATCAAATATGATAAAGAGGTATGATGGCCTAAAAGTGGTACTTAGCCTAGATGGAATTATGGAATCTCATCAATGCATTGCACAATTATAACTTGAAGGTTACTTATTAAGTTTATCTTATGTTAAGAGGATTTGAGTATGGACTAAGCTTATGAATATGTGGTATTTCCTATTTTATTGGATTATACCTTATTTTGACTTACGATCATATTATGCCTATGTTGGAGATTATGCTTATGATTATTTTATTGTCTTTTATGCTTATGACTTATGTTTTATGTTGGCTAACCCTTGTGTTATGCTCTTATGATGTCATGCTAGCTAACATATTTAGTACTTTTGTACTAACACATACTCTTTCCTACATTCTTGTCAAATGTAGGGTTTGGCGTCATTGAGTTCCATTCGTGAGGATAGGTTTCTAGAAGTGCAAGGAGTTGAAGATTTGGTGAGTCCTCATAGTATCGAGGATAAATACACCATTACCTTTATGTCTTTTCTTTATGTTTTAGACTATTGTATGGGCTGCGTCCCAAAGGTTTTATTCAAAGTTGAGTTTAGATGGTTTGAGACAAGTGTAGTAAGACTTCCTCTTTGCTTTTATAAAGACTTTGATTGTATGGATAAAGTTTTAAAATTTCCGTACTTTTCTACTATCTTATGTTATGATATGATAAGGGCTTGTATGAGACCCCTTTGGGGTCAAGTACGCCATGTTACATCTAGGGTGTACCCCTGGGTCCTGACAAACTTGGTATTAGAGCACAAGGTTTAGAATGGTTCTAGGATTGTCTCAAACCACTCTAGTAGAGTATTGTTCATAAATGTGAAGCGCGCCACATTTATGAATAGGAGACTATTGGATGTTTAGGAAACTTCACTTCTTCATTCTCTAAGTCATGGCATAGAGTTTAGCTCTAGTAGGTCTTTCTCCTAATCCGTGCCCTATGGTTTTAAGGAAATGGCTAATACAAGGGCAAATGCTAGGCGGGATGAGGAAAACAATGTGGAGCAAGAGGTTCCTCTCCAAGTTCCTCCCCAAGCTCTTCTTCAAGCTCCAAATGATCCTTCGGAGATGTCGAATATGGAGATTAGATCGGCTTTCCAAATATTTGCTCAAGACATGACGGCACAAGTCAATAGGGAAGTGGTTGCTCCGGTGAATCCTAATATGAATTTTGTGGCTTCTAGATTGAGGGATTTTATGAGGATGAACCCTCCCGAGTTTCATGGTTCCAAAGTGGGAGAGGATCCTCAAGAATTTGTGGAAGAGGTTTATAAAATAATTGATTCCATGGGGGTGACTTCGGTAGAGAAAGCGGAGTTAGCCGCTTACCAATTGAAGAGTGTGGCTCAAGTATGGTATACTCAATGTAAGAATAATAGGCAGGTAGGTTCAAATCGACATTCCTTGATAGGTTATTTCCCCGCGAGTTGAGGGAAGCTAAGGTAAAAGAGTTCATTAACCTTCGTCAAGGAGGTATGAGTGTTCAAGAATATTCTCTAAAGTTTACTCAATTGTCCAAGTATGCTCCAGCTTTGGTGGCAGATTCAAGGGATATGATGAGTAGTACTTGATGGGTGTGTCTAGATTGGTGAGAAAGGAATGTCGTTCGGCAATGCTTCATGAGAATATGGATATCTCACGTCTCATGGTGTACGCCCAACAAATGGAGGATGAGAAACTCCAAGACAAGAATACATAGGTAAAACGAGCTAGAACCGGTGATGGGAATTTCTCCAATGATAGATCCAATGGATATTGTTAACCTAGGACCCAACAAAAGCTTTCCAACCAAGAGAGGGTGTCTAACCCTAAGCCTCGAAGAGGGAGTAATAGTGAATATGTGTTGCTTAAGCCTACCTGCACTAAGTGTGGAAGGAAGCTTTATGGTAGGTGTCTAGCCGGCAAGGATGGTTCTTCTGGTTGTGGTAATGAGGGTCACAAGATGAGAGATTGTCCAATACTTAGGGCTAAAGGGAGAGAGGCCAAGCAAGCTTCTCTTAGTGGTCTGCATTCCAATGCTTCCAAACAGTAATAGGTTCTATGTTCTCCAAGCTAGAGGTGAACAAGAGTGTGCCCTGGATGTGACTATCGGTATCTATTTTTTTTTCCTTTGGTAGATTCCGGATTACTTGTCTTTTGTGACTTTATATGTTAGGCCTTAAAGTTTTTTTTTTAGTATGAATGATGTTTAGAAGAGCTTGTATAGGCCTTATCCCAAGCGGGAGATAGTGTGCCTAAAATATCAAGGTTATTGTTTGTTTATATGTCGCCATGATTTCCTTATATGATGCATGTTCATGAAAACTTGTGTTTTGAAAGAAAATGAGTTTGCATGATTATTTCCTCATGTTGTAGTGAATTGAGTAGAGTTTCCTATTTGACTTCATGAGATGAATTAATGAGCATGCGTTAGTTTGGAGTTGAGAGATTTCCTCCTTGAATAAATGCTTTTTGAGGGTAAATTGCATATGAACTCCATGAGAGAATGTTATGACTAGGAGAAGGTAGTTCCTCCTTGAACATTACTAGTTATGAGAATTTCATGCATTTTGGGTTGTTAGAAGTAGTTTCTACTTCCTTGTGTTGCATTGAATATGTTTATCTTGGAGATGAAGTTCCTCCTTTGTTATATGCATTTAGATGAGTTGCATGCATGATGGGCTGCTAGTCTAGAGTCGTTTCCTTTAAATAAGTGTTTAGAATCGTCATTCGAGGATGAATGTTACCAAGGGGGAGATATTGTAACACCTGAAAAACTAGTAGGCGAGACTAGAGCTTTACGTGAGAGTTATAGAGTTTGATGTGAGGGTTAGATTCGTTAATATGACTTCTCGTACTTAGAATGAAGATTTTAGGGCTAAGGCGTCAAGGTACGACCCCCCAAGGACCAACTAAGGGTCCTTGAGGAGGACCTTAAAACAGCTCCTAAAAAGTCACCAAAACAGTCCACCCACGGTTGGGGATTCACGGATAGTAGGTGGACCCACGCCCCATGGGAAGGGGTCTTGGGTCAAGGCCCATTTTGTAGAGTTGCAGGCCACCACCCACGAAGGACCAGTAAGGTCCGTAGACCCACCCACGGTCTGTGGGTCGGGTTCTCATGGGTGAGGCAGTGTTGGGGTTAAATTATTTTAAGTTAGGGACTTAGGGGTTAATTAATTATTAGTTAGGGGTTATGTGGTGTCGTTTTATTAGTAATTAAACCACCTATATAAACCTAATAGACCCCTAAATACATTGATCCAAATTATTAATTCAACTCACCCAAATGAAACCCCATTCCCTCCCAAAAATCCTCTCTCTGGAAAGTGAAGAAGAAGAGAAGAAAGCTAGGTCAGATTCCTCCATTGTTGCAAGCTTTTGTGAGGTCTTTATAATCAAGGTATGTTAGCTTATTCATCCATGGATTCTTACATCCATGGAGCCCCCTACATTTCCCCCAATTGTGAAGATAAACCCCCAATTCTAGCTAGGATTTCTTCCTATGTTGTGGGTAGTGTTGAGGATGATTCCAATTGAGTGGATAGTACTTGTTTATGATTGATTTAGTATTGAATCATCATATATTGAATATATTACATGGTTTATATGGCTAACCCTAGTCTAATTGATGAAATTGAAGAATATGGATTTATGCCATGTGAAGTGAAATTGAGAATTCATAGATGATCTTCTAGAATTGATGTTATGTATAGTAATTGTTCAAGAATAAAAGCAAGTAGACATGAATTGAATTATATTATAGCATATGTGATGGATCATGACTAGTAAAGTTTGAAGTTGGACCTTTATGATGATTTATGGCGAGAATTGCTTAAAGATGAAGCTTGTGACTATAATGTCTTGTGATCTAGATATGTATGATAATTATAAGAGGTAATGCTTTGAGAGTAAGGCTTGTAGTCATGAATGTTGATCACTAGGGCTTTGAGAGTAAAGTTACTATGATGAACTATAGATGCTAAGGCTTTGAGAGTAAAATCTATATGAGAATAGAAGGTTAATGAATAGAATAGTGATGAAAGATATTTAGCTACCTAATCTACCTCATGAATGATAGATTGTATGATGTGATAGAATCACTTGAGTTATGATGGAATCCATGGCTAATGTAGTAATTTTAGATATATTAATTTGATATAAGCTTTGACCCTAAGAGGGCAAAATATGATATGATGCATGTTTGTATGAATCTATGTACATGCCTTATGAACATTTGAGAGTGAAGTGTTAATGATTAGGTTGTTGTTGTGGGCTGATTGAAATGTTATTCTCATTAACATATACTGAAATTAATGTGAAAGGAACTCACATAGTAATGGTTCTAGGGTTGAAAGGCTTTTCTCACCTAATTGAACCAAAGGCTAAGGAGCCTTTATGTCTAGATTATGGATGGTGATAGTTGCTCACACATGGTCTAAAGAGTTATTTCGTGAATTAACTTGGATTGATTGTCAAGGACATCCTTCTATGAAACTTGAGTCGAAGTAGACACTTAATAATTATCTTGTACGATTTAGGCCTAGAACCGAGTGGATATTGAAATGAGATAGAGGTCCCACCTAGTTGAGTTTGGGCTTCCAAAATGGGAACTCTCACCTAGTAGATATATTAATTTGATATGAGCTTTGACCCTAAGAGGGCAAAATATGATATGATGCATGTTTGTATGAATCTATGTACATGCCTTATGAACATTTGAGAGTGAAGTGTTAATGATTAGGTTGTTGTTGTGGGCTGATTGAAATGTTATTCTCATTAACATATACTGAAATTAATGTGAAAGGTGTTCTCACATAGTAATGGTTCTAGGGTTGAAAGGCTTTTCTCACCTAATTGAACCAAAGGTTAAGGAGCCTTTATGTCTAGATTATGGATGGTGATAGTTGCTCACACATGGTCTAAAGAGTTATTT